>CM060966.1:132538222-132843222 GCA_030765045.1 Tenodera sinensis | reverse complement strand
TTGTGCTTACGCAGAGTTGTATCACGTGAAACATCTTTAACATATTCACATTTGTTGCGGACCATTGACATTATCGAGGAACGAAAACGGCGGGCAGTCCCCTGCTCTGCATTAATGAATTCGTATTGTAGTGGCGTGTGAGCGGCGGATTGTCAGTTGCGCTATCGCGACCGGTTATAAACGGAATAAAAGTATAAAATGTATAATTTTAAAGATTAGCGCGATGTGTATGGTTACTGTTTTACGAATATATTCATAGTTTTCTTAGCTTTTCCCTAATATTATTTCTTAGGTTTCTGTTTTGGTTTGCAAAGTTCAATTTGTATGAGTTTGTTTTTATTTGGGAAAGAGAGAGCGAGTGAGTGAAAATGGGAGGTACTGGATTTTCATGTTTTAGTGCTTCTATTCACACTGAAATAATTGATGTTTGCACAACTTATTTAACATACTTGTGTAAATGTCCGATTAATTTTGTAATAGTATGTGAGCAATGAATTTTTATTGCAAATTCACCATAATTTTCTTCTGCATTGGGTCAATACCCTAACAATTCTCCACTTATCTGCATATGAATGAAACAAACGTTTTATGCTGTATTGCCTAAGCTTCTTTAACATTTTTTTAACTTTAATTTTCATCTTAAGATTTTAAGCTTTATGATCCCTTCCCTAGCTCACCAGTATTAATTAATGTTGAGAAACCTGTTAATTATGTTTCGGAATTTTTGTGTGTTACTAGCAGCAGTAATTAATGTAAATGTTATCAATAAATATTGCTCATTTAGCTTTTTCTCTCCTATTTAATGATTAATGGAGTTTTAAGGTGTAACTGTGTTTGCTGTTGGTTTCCGCAAAGCGGACAGCTGAAGAAGATTAAACTTAGAAAAGCTACAATCGAAAATCCGTCTAGTCTTTTAGAAGTTTTGCGCATGCCTTCAAAATATTTTATCCTAGAGTTTTAAAAAGGGGGAAGATATGAAGTACTGCAATTTTCTGGTAAAGGATCAAGTGCAATTAATGCAAAAAAGTACCTAACTAATAAAAGGAAAATCTAAAAAGACTTTTTTTTTCATTTTTAGTAGGTAATTCACCAGTTCTTTCAGCTTTTTGCAATCACTTAGAAAATCATCGAAGAACGTGATGTTTTTTTTTGCAATTTTTTTTAATGAAAATGTCTCTTAGTGTCAGCAAGTAGGGAGCTGTGCTTAATAGCAACATCAACCTTGCCAAATAAAAGTTTTCTGATGATCAGCCAGCAAATATACAAGGTTTGACATAAAGTCGTGATTCCATCCACTTTTAGACCTTGACCGGGTGACCCAAGAAACGATCCTTCGGGAAAAGACCGTTCATAGTATGACCTGGTTTCCAATACCTGAGAATTCGATGTATGTAAGACTATAAAATTGGTAGTGACTACGAAGAAATTGCGAGGAAGGTCATGATTGGTATTTTCCTCCGTTAAGATCGAGGACCTCGCAATCGCTATCGAGAAACGTTATGGATCGTTGAGTTCCATTTAATAAGAAATTAGTGGTTGTCTGACGTAACTAACCTACGACGGCTACTGCTTGATCACTTTGAGCATTTACTGGAAACATTTATTAAACAAAGACGACTGTTGATACTGTTAGCTTCATTGATTCACTTGATATTAAAGCTGTTATATTATCAGCTATATTTTGATGTTATTAAAAGCATTATGGATACTGTGATTGTTCTTTTGGGTATCGTTTTTGTATAGGCAAACCCTAGGGGAGCCGTAAATGGTAACGAGACAACCACGATCAGAAGAAATTCAACATTTCCTCCCGTTTTATTAGTAAAATGTGGTATGAGGTACCGGAAACTGTACAATCTGTAAATTTTGGCATTTTGAGCAATACGAGTCCGCGAAAAGTGTCATTTTGAACCTTGAAATGCACATTGTACGAAGGGCTTTTGAGTTGTATAACTACATTACGAGTTATGGTGTGCAAAAAGCCCAAGTTAATCCATGTGAAGTCTTGTAAAAATTGTCAAGACATCGCAAGGTGCGGTGATACGCCCATAGAATTCTTCCTTGAGAAGAACGTTCATGTTGAAGTCATCAGCTTTCAACCCGTGCATTTATTCAACCATTTGTAACGAAGCACCAGCTGTTAGTTGAATTTAGATACACCGTAGAATACATTTATAAGATGAGCATATCGTCATGATATTTTGACTACATCTTGTCGAATCGCAGTTCTATGTGTTTTAACCCTCTGAGTAAACCTTAAATCTTAAATAATTCCAATGAGAGATCTGAAAGGCATTACGATTATAGTAGGCAACTCAATGAAACCTCTTTTAACCCTCCCTCAAAAAACTTATGTACTAAATAAGTCTTGGCCGCTGAATTTTTGCTGATACCTTTTTGTTCCAACTCCAGAGCAACAGGAGATTTAGTGAATCGTTCAGAATAAAAACGACGACTTTAGCTTTCGTCGAACTGAATATAATTGTTCAATCATAGTTTCCTGTTCAAGGGAAGTCCTTCCCTGCAAACCTATCTTCTATATTCTTCCGTTCCCGCATATGAACCATGTCACTTAATGTTGCCTATCATCTGGCATCTTGTTCTTTAAAAACCTCTGCCTCTAGCACAACTCATGGGCCATTCCCCTCTAATATTGCAGCCATATTTTCCTCTTTTCAGTTTCACACCGTTCTTCCTTCGCCACTCTAAACATTCTCATTGCTCATCCATTTTGTCTATTCTATCATTTTCGTGCTTCGCCATATCTACGTTTTAAGTACCTTAAGACGGGATGAATTTGTTCCAGATTTCGTTTTTAAATTTCTCATCTATTTGAAAAGAGTGAGTTAGTGAGTGGAGTTAAAGTCCCGGTCGACAGCTATGTCGTTTGGGCCCGTCTATTTGGAAAGTTGCTTAGATGGCTGATGTCATAACTGTGTAGTAGGATATTTAAAAATGGATGTGGCACTTAAAAACGAAGTTTGGACCACGGACCGGCATAGCGTAACATCTTCTAATCACTTTTCCTCGCCCCTTCACAGTATGAATGTTTATATATTATGCATTGCCATACTCCATACAAACCACTTCATACTATTGTGATTTACTGCAGAAATTGTCTTCACTCATTTGTCTTGAACTTCTAAGGCTTAGAGAAACTACGAATTTTTATTCGGAAAGCATCAAATAAAAAGTCTTAACTTGTGGTTTGTTCGTTGCAAATTTTCTTCGACATTAGTGATCAGAGTTTCACGGGTGATCAGCCGTGTTAAATTTAAGAAGGTCGAGCTTTCGGCCATTATACACTCCATGGCCATCTTCAGGACTAAAAATGATGACATGACTTTTTGAAAGAAGTGAAATGCCAATTCTCTGTTTTGAAGGTATGCAGATTGTCCCAATTCTCTTAGTTCTGCAGGTTTCCAGTGGCCCCCCCCCATCTCCCTCACCATCTGGCCAAAATCGTAGGAACAACTGCTTCTCTGAATTTCTGACGGAACGTTTCCTACCCCAACGGTGCTCGTAGGTTTGCAACTGAAATGCTTGTGGAAGTTATACGCACATTAACATTCGAACGTGATTTCTCAGAATTGTTTTATTTTCCAGATGCATTGCTTGTATTACCCAGATATTACCTACCTTTATTTGAGGGGTCTAGTTTCAAAGTGCAACTTTTCCGGTGTCATTTCGAGAAATACAAGAAAAACTGTTTACTAAATTTGAGTGTCTTTAATTACGGTATTGTAACATCATTGGGTTCATATGAGTTAATTATTATGGATTACAAATCTTAAACAGTATCTGAGAAAGTTACGTTGAAAAGGAGGAGGTTTCGCTTTGAAGCTTGCTATGTAAGGTAAAACTTAACATTGAAATAATATGAATAAAAGTATATACTAAAAGATTTAATGTGCTTGTTTTGTTTACATTATCAAGTTTATTTGTTTAGTTTTGTTGATATAATCAGTTTCATGTACTCACCAGTTTTAATCATAAACATTTACAGTTCAGTGTTCATGAAATTCGCAAAAATCGTTATGGAGGGATTCATTTAGGAGTCCCATTGTACTGTTTTTTGTTTGTTTTTTTTTCTCCATTGTTTACTATTAAGTTTTTATAGAAAAAAGTGTACATTTTGTTTCTAGTCACTTTGTAAGGTTTACAGGCAGTTTATTCACATAGTCTACTTTCTCCTTCTTTAATGGAAAATGTACTCATATTATGAATGGTTCAATCGGTGAAATGTTCTTACCCCTTTTGAACACTGACTTAGGTAATCATGTGTCC
Source organism: Tenodera sinensis (assembly GCA_030765045.1). Classification (NCBI taxonomy): domain Eukaryota; kingdom Metazoa; phylum Arthropoda; class Insecta; order Mantodea; family Mantidae; genus Tenodera; species Tenodera sinensis. The sequence continues at coordinate 132,838,935 of CM060966.1, read as the reverse complement.
GATTTATAAAATTGTTACCGGTTACAAATTGAGGACGTCGTATTGTTATTCTTTTGCCACTTGACTTTTAAGTAAGTGCCACTGACCTGTTGATTTTAGTGTCTCTTGTATGTTGGTCTTCCAGTCTAGAACTGGACAGTCAATTCTCAAATGTCTTTCGCCATATCTATTTTAAAAACACTTAATTATACTCGACTGAATTTACGTTTTTTGCATACTCTTTACTTCTTTTTCTGTATTTCCGAATACACGGCCCGGTAGGTTGAAACGGTGTCCAGCAATGGGAAATAGCAAATCGATCTGCTCTAGGTGGGAAGGAAAAGCCAAAGAATGTGACCATTCATCCGCTGTTTTGGCTCACATCATCATGTGGTTACATGACAACTGATTGGCGAGGTGGAAATATCACTTTTAAAAATAAGTTTACTGATGGAAGGGACTCACTTAAGAACATAAATTCGAATAACGTAGTTTGCAACCTATGCTATACTTAATGATGAAAGCTAACATGTATGTTATGAACATGTATACCTACCTAATTTTTATAGAATAGTCGCGCTTTGAAATTAGACTCCTAATTTAACCTCTCGACCTCCTGACCAAATTCAGGGCAAGGAACGCACGTTTGAATAGTATCTCTCCTATTTCGGTACGAACGTGTGAAAACGAGATGTAGCCGATGATTTCAAGGACCTAGCCGGGGGATGCTTTTATTTAAGTGGCATGAAGTTAGATTGTTTGAAATACTTTGTATTACGATCGCTGAGTGTTCATTGCCGAGAAAATATCACATATTTGCCTGACCGCCCCCCCCCCCCTCCCTCGGAATGAAAGGCAGTTAAATTTGCTCATATTTTAAAATAGTTTCAAAGTACTTTCATTTTCTATATTATAAGGAAACGATCAAGAAATGTGGTTTTAAATAATTCCTGTACAAGCGTGTTTGCTGGAGTGCGAGAATACGCACACATTTCTGATTAGTCATGCAACAGCTGGTTTAGATCGAGTAGACTTGCACCAACAAACGTGAAATAGTCTGTCCATTTGAACATAAATTGCGTAGCAGTGTTGTCCCCGAGTACCTGTACCTATTGTTCCCTAAGAAACAATTCCGCGCTGTTAATGTCTTCAATATTGAATTTGTTTACGACATTTAAAAGCATTGGTGTTTTTATCCTTAAATAAAAACAATCAACCCGTGTAAAAGGGTCCAGTTGCGGTTTTGCCCTCTGATACTTAAATGGCAAGTGCAGGTTTGTGCAAATAGCTCATGAAATTTTAAAACTTCATTTTCTCGTTACGTTGATTTCTTAAATTTGTGTCACGTGATGGAACTTTCCTCTTTTTACTTTCTCTACTGGTAAGTAGGGGAAGTATTGTATTCCACCAAAAAATTCGATGTTGAGATTTCACCGGAAATATATGTTTTGAGACCCCCTGAATCCAAAAAAAAAGCATTTTTAGAAAAAGGTCCGTGTGTGTGTCTGTGTGTCTGTCTGTCAGTCTGTGGACAGCATAACTCAAAAACTAAAAGTCGGTTAAAAGCCAAACTTGGTACTTAAGTTTGCCATTCAAGGATGCGACACGAAGATTTTGAAGAAAATAGTTCTACCCTAAACTACCCTTTACATGGAAAAGTTTTTGAAAATTTTGATTTTCTTGAAAATGGCTCTAACGATTTTGACTAAAATGCCATATGTTTGAGATATTTTGATGACAAATGAAATGTATATCTTGAATTTTCTGGCTATAGCTCATGTAGTCGTATTTACTCTGGACGAATTTTGCATAACTGGTAAACCGTTAGAGATAGACAAAATCTTGCTGTACAAAAAATGTTGTTAGCTAATGCTGGATTTTTGACAATGAAGTGATTAATCCTCTTGCTCTCCAATATTTTTCACATTTTTCACATTGAGAGCAATAACAGTAATAGTAACCGCTTTTTAGATCTTGCTAAAATACACAATTTATGTCTCAATAAAATTTCTTGTAGGGTGAACCATTTCGGAGATATTCCTTGTTATGTGTGTGAGTTTCAGAAAACTTAGAACTTTAGCGAAATGCAACAACATTGTTCATTTTTTTATATGTTAATCATGCAAAGAGAACGGAATCTCAAAGGTCAAAAAGATTTGACTGTCACACAAAGCCTGCTGTATTCTAATATCTCCCTTGCACCTACAAGGAAATAAGCAATAAGATAATTTGTACGAATGTTTATCTTAACTAACATGGAGATATAGGAATAAGAGTTTGTTAGAATGGTTAGTACAAGAGTAGAGAAAGTCATGTGAGTGCAACACATATGATTTTTCTTATAAATGTAATATCGACTTTCTTTGAAGGTGAATGAAGAGAATTTAAGAGGCTCTTTTTATATCAAGCACAATTTAAGTTTTAGGGTTTTAATTATATTGGTATTTAATATTTAGTACAATTGATATTTAGGAAGTATATTATTTGATGGTAATGAACTATACCTACTCGGGAAGCGATATGCAACATTTTGAAGTCCATAATAGAAGCATTGGACTCAGTTTTGATGTTTGAAAACATTTTTTGGAAAAGTTGCTACATGGAAAAGCAAAATCAATTTTTATTGTGTTGGACAAAGAATTGATAAAAATGCCAACTAAATTGATTGAAATTTGTAACACTTAACGATCTCTTTCAAGTGCCCATAAAACTTACAAACGCCTTCGCGTAACTAACAAGACAAGCGTGTATAGAAAATATAGTTTCGTGTTTTACAAGTTGATTGTATTATTATTATTATTATTATTATTATTATTATTATTATTATTATTATTATTATTTTTTTTTTTTTTTTTTTTTTTCAGTTTTATATAGCGTTTTCCCATCTGTTGCAACATTTCTACTTTATCTGTTAGCGATATTAACCTTAAACGACAATTACTCTACAGCCTTCTTGCAATAGGCGAAGGAAGTAATGTATTTCACATGAAATACTCGTTTTGAATGAAAAAAAAACACTTTTAACAAAGTTTGTGTGTGTGTGTGCGTGTGTGTGTGGACAGCATAACTCAAAAACGAAAAGTCGGTTAAAAACCAAAGTTGCTATTTAAGTTTAATGTCTTTCAAGGATGCGACACGATTTTGAAGAAAATTTCCGCAGCCTAAACTACCCTTTCCAATGAAAATTTTGATTTTGTTGAAAATGGCTCTACTGATTTTGATTAAAATGCCATGTTTGACATATTTTTATGACAAATGAAATGTATATCTTGAATTTTCTGACTATAATCCATGAAGTCCTTTTACTCTGGATAACTTTTTGCATAACTAGTAAACCGTAATAGATAGACCAAGTCTTACTGTATGAAAAATGTAGATCTCGCTTAAAAAAAAAAAAATGTCTAAAGATATTTTTTGTAGAGTGAACCATTTCGGAAATATTTCTTGTTTTTTGTGTAAGTTTTGGAGAGCTATACTTCTTTCAAATGGAACATCGCTATTCATTTGTTTATATGTTAACCTTTCAGAGAAAACGGAATTTGAAAGCTTTAAAAGATTTGACTCGCTCAAGGCCTGCTGTATTCAAATACTTCCCTTGCGCCTACAAGGAAATAAGCAATAAGATAATTCTGCAAATGTTTATCTCAACTAACACGAAGAAGATGGAGGAATAAGAGATTGTAAGAACGATTAATACAAAAGTAGAGAAAGTCATGTGAGTGCAACACATCAGATTTTTTTTCCAAGTTTTAACTCGTGTCTTTCCTGTTCCTTCGCCCACTGTTTCTAAAACAATTTCAATACCCTTTTATCTCTACATATCTCATGCTCCATTATTTTCGATATCCAGATTTCAAATGTTTTCAATCCTTTTTTCTTCACTTCACCGTAGCTTGAAAAAAAATGTTTACGTTATATAGTGCAGCACAAATCAGTTATGATTTTCTTCACTCTCTCCTCAGGGAAGCATAAAAAATGGTTATATTTTAAAAACTTCCTTTGCCTCAATATTCTCAGTTTGCACAGCTAATTTCACTACTTTAAGTACAGTTAGCCAACATAACAATTATTATTTGTAACGTACTGCAGCCGTATGACACAACACCTTTTATATTCATAGACAAGAGTTGCGAAGGGAAAGGCAGGCCTTGTCTCTTACAGGCTTATGAATACAATGTTTAATAAACATTTCTCTTAACTCGCTAGTCCTTCGTTTATAGTAAATTCACTTTATGCTTACGCTTGTCCTGCGTGTCCCCCGAGAGGTAGCTAAGAGCAACAAGAGACTGGCCGATAATGCTGCTATAGTAGGTATTTCCAAGTACCATATGTAAAGCCTTCAGTTGCTCCACTACCTCAGCTTGATCTCCCAAGTGTATCTATATTGCTTTCAAGTGAGAAATAAAAGCCTTAGATTTCTTATCGCGCAGTACCTCATATTCACAAATTAGAGTAGGTACTTGTGTTTGTGTTATCTTAAGGATAAATGGGGACTCATCTGGTTGGGCTGTTAAAGAGGGCGGTATGCATTTAACCTGCTTATTGTCTTAAATGGCTATTTCTACTTCATGTGCTTCGGAATCTCCCAATGCGATTCGGCTGTTTCGTGTTGAGACACTTCCTTTGTTAAATACATTTGCCACAGGCGCTGTCAAGCACTCTTCACGAGTTCCTGATGGGTGGGAGTGCAGAGCAGTGTTTGAGATCCGGTTCTCCCATGTTCAAGGACTTTTCAACATACCAAGGTTCTTTCTCCATTCCCCTCCTGTGATACACAATAGTAACGAACTATATTAAAGGGCAGTTGGCATTCTCTTCAGTAATAACATGCCTTGGATAATTTCACTTTTTATTTGGTTGCACGTACAAGTTCGCGTGATCGGCGGCAGGTTAGTTATTTTTACAGCCGGTCTTTAACGCTTCGGTAGGTATTGTGGAACATAAGGGCGCCTTGCTTCCTTCTTAAACAAATTGCGGTCGAATTTATAGCTGTGCATTAGAGAGGAATGCTTAATTTACTTTTGGTCAGGTATGTTGGCATCGAAACCTTGACTTTTTATGTTGAGGTGGTCATTAAGTAAGTACTGCTTGTGTGTTAAGGTGATGTAACTGGTTGGGTTTTTTCTGTATGAATGAGCTCGTGATGAACCCTGTGAGATCATCTCCAGCTTTGCGAACTACTTAAGATCAAGGTCGCGGGGCAGCAGGAGGGTTTATGGTCTAATGCTGCGGATGTAGATTATTGGGTGAGGTGGTATGATGGTGAATTGGTACTAGTACAGTGATCGTCAGAATTTTTCGGACCGATATGCCTGCTTTATATTTAAGATAAAAATAACAAACATGTATCTGTTTAATTACAATAATACACAAATGTGTTAAAAATATTCGGGAAAAAATAAAAAGTTCAGCAAAAATTGAAAGAATGGAACGCTTCAGTCAGTCATCTTGGCATGCTCTCTGCGAGATTGAATAAGATAATTTGTTTTACTTTTCTTGCAGTTGTCTTCTCACATCACCTTTGAAACTTATGAGAAATTCTCGTAGATTATTTTCTAGCGTATCCCATTGATTCTTTGTAGGTAACGTCCGGACACTGTGGAATGGGGGGCGTCACAACTTAGGACAATTGCACAACAGCCATAGCCGTGCATTATAGGCCGTATGATTGGGATCATTGTCCGGATAGTATATAAAAAGTCCTGTAGCCATACCTTTTTTCACTGTTATTTCTGTCTATTAAAACGAGTTCGCCCTTCGTTACGTGTCAGTCCCACCTGGATCTTGGGATGACTATTCAGGAAGTGTATGATGCCTACGTCTAATATCGACACTCGTTTTTTTGGAATTTTTGTCGGGCTATACTGGCCTATGTTTGATCTACACCGACGGATCTAAGAGTACCAGCGGTGTTAGATGTGCTATGTTTATGGAACCGAATCGCAAACAACCGGTTTTCATAGCAGCACTTCCATTTGTAGTGCAGAGCTGTATGCTGTATACCGAGCCATTTTATGTTGGGTGACTCATTTTGAGTGATTCCCTTAGTGCACAGAGCCTTCGTGAGCTGTCCAAGTACCACCCTGTTGTGCAGTGTGTCCCTGTTTTCCATGCGTCTGCCGTTAACGTGGTGTGTGCATGGATTCCTGGTCACGTTGGTTTGAAGTGAAGTGAAATGACGGACTTGACAGCAAAGGCGGCAAGCACAGAACCCAGTATTACCACATATGATATTACTTCGGAAGACTTTAGGCTTGAGGTACGTCAAGCGGTGCTGTCGTGTGGCGTAGAGTGGTCAGCTCTCCGCGGAAATAAGCTTAGAGCAGTGAAGGAAATTCCGATAAACTGGGTTACCTCCTCTCGTGTATCTCGTCGTGAGATGACCTTGGCTCGGTTGCGCATTGGCCACTGCAATTTTACGAATGGTTTACCTTTCTAAGAGGGACCCTGCTCCTCTTTGTCCGCTGCGTGGCAAACTTTCGTCGGTCCGTCATGTGCTACTAGTTTCCCTAGCATTCCTTCGGGACTCTGCAGTTGCTGGGCAGCCTTGCAAAGGTCCGCACAGGTCCTGGCGGACGACAACCAAACGGTCGAAAGGCGTTTTGAAGTTTTTAATAATGTTTACCAACCTAAGACTCTAGAATTGTACATATTGAGATTTCATACCTTTTTAGACCTTTTCGTAAATCTGTTTTAATTCTGGCTTTTGCCTCAGTTTGATTATATTTATCTATATTTGTGCCTTTACTAGGATTTTTATGTTATATTGACAGTTATATCTGACTTTTGCCGTGATACGTTTTATAAGGTCCTGAAGATCAAGTATTTGAGCTCGTTTACTCCTCGAGTTGACATATAGTCCTATTCCAGAACATGTCCCCTTTCATATTTTACTGTCGCCCGCGTGTCGCAGAAAGTTACCTTCTTATCTTTGCTAATACTCTTATGCTCCTTAGTAGATTGTTTCCACTTGAATCTATTTCCTTTGTTGATGTCGGGCTTGCTTCTTGCAGATTGCTTGTGATACTTATCTCAATGTAACACCCTCCTGATTGTACTTGGACTGATCTTTCAAAACTTACTCACAGCCTCAGCAGCAATAACGGTTGTCCTAGTAAGAACCCTCAGGCGACCTGTTTATGGCAAGTTCTCGATCGTATCTTCAAATCTGTATCGGAACATAATGTTAACGGTACTTTTTTCATATTCAACAAATCTGCAAATGTCGAAATGTTTTTCCTTTTTTACAATGAAATGCTCAAATGTGCTATTCTTTCCTTTGCGTTCCATTTCATACATGAAAGTTTGTATCCACTTTGTGCATGAGAACGACACACCGGGACCTCCCCGCTTAGCGAACAAGTGCAAAGCATGCCTTGAGTTGCTAATTCCTTGTTCGAAAAATATTGACGACCAACATTTCGTATCTCTCAGCAAGTAACAGGTATTACTACTTCTCAAAATAGTCTACAAATCGCAATTGCATTATTACAGTGGATAGAATGAAGAGTTTAAGCAATTTCGAATCATCACGGTTTGTTCTTTAATAATTGTTATATTACACGAATACAGTGCTTGTCCGAAAAAATCATGACTTACAGTATGTGCCTACAGCTCTCTATTTAGATATCCTTCTGATTAGTTTAATTAGAACAGTTTTTCAGTGTTATTACAGGAAGACAAGCTAGTATAGCATTGCTAATAATTATTTGCTGTAGTACTGTGCAGAATTACAATAAAAGGTTAGGACGACATTCTGCTAATAACTGTTTCTGACCATCCAAACATAATAGGAACATTTCACTTTCGAAATTGGGATTTCGTTCAGGTTTCATCACCAACTTGTTGAGGTGGTGCGCTTCTCATAAATTGAAACGGATTTGGTCCAAAGTGATATTTAGGACCGTTTCGGAACGTTAGAGTTTAGAGGAGTCGACTTCGTGTTCGGCGCGTAGCGTAACGCTTATCAGAACCCTTAGCCATCTGTTCTTACGTCTCTTCTACGTGCTAAGCGCGTGGGTGCTGATTACGCCCAAACAGTAATTTTGCTGTAAAAAGGTCAATTGTTCGCGAACTATTGCAAGTAAAGAGACTGACCATGCCAAAGATGTGCTCCATGTAATATGGAAGTGTTACATAGTTTGTGGAGCAGCATGAATTTAAAGTAAATGCTTGATAACCGCTGAGCTGAGTGCCGAAACCGCTAATGGTTAATCTGGTAATGATTAATGAACGTTTTCACGAGTATTTAAAATGTCCAGCACGGAAATTTAACGTCTGCGATGCTGTAGTTTATATAACGTGTAATGCAACGTATTAAAATAACGCTTATTAATACTGGTAAAGATATTTAGTTGTCAAACATATACAAAATGCCGTTGGGGTTGAGCACTCCTTCATGTCTCTAATAAAAAACCAGTGGTTTACAACTGAATTCCCTCAAAGACGTTGTAGTAAAGCAGAGTATAATTTGTTTGATAATAAAATATCAATAAAGTTATCAATTGATCATATTTCGTGCATTATGAATTGCAAGTACTTACAAAAAATCACTGCGACAATCAAAGTACCACCAATCACCAGATGTAGTCACTGACCAATATTGGAACTATTGTATTTCTGCTCGCAAGAAATTGCTGAAGTCTGGATATCCTTTCAAAGTACTTGAGTCCAATGAAATCTGGAACCTTATTGCAAATGAAATTTAATCTTTTATGTATTGGTAATTCCAAATGGGCCGCAATAACAGACGTTTGAAATTATAATCATATGCACTAACAATTTAGTGAACCTCTTACATTTCTGAAGTTTTGTTTGGTTACTGGTATGCTCAGTGGTAGAGCAAACGCCCGGTAAGCGGAAGGTCTGTGGTTCAAATCCCAGTTTTGGCATTGAATTTTTAAGTTCCAGTTCTACCTCTCAAACTTTGCCCATACACGGCTTGTGTGTTTAAAAACACCAACAGTAAGTTTGTTGGCATAAATAAACAAAAATAGCATATTTATGCGTGATTAGCCAAAATGGCTCCAGAACGTTCAGTTAATTGATGAAACAGTAAATATACGTGAATTATATCCAGAAGAGATAATGCAAAAATTAACAATAGTTTGTAATACATTGTGTGAGGTGGTATCACTTTAGGCATCGATGAACAAAGCATCCTTCGATAATTTCCTTTTCAGTTTTGCTGTTATTGGCAGTTTGAAGTTCACAATTTAAAGTGCGTGTTTTGTTTGTTCATTTATTTTTAAGCATTCACAAGATGAAAGTAGAATGCACATATGAGAAAGCAGTATTTTTGTCCCATTTGGAAAGTTGCCAAAACGTTAAGGGTGGACAGCTGCTTATTTTTAAGAATATAAGCACTTTGTGCGTTGTTCTTAGTCGAAGCGTAAAAGGACTCGACAGGTTGGTATAATTAACAATGTAACTTATCGACTAATTGTTTTTCTAAAGTTGCATGAGCTGGTTCACTTCGGTGCGTCTAATGCATTAATTTAGCAACCCATGTAGATAACTGGTGTTGGCCTTTGACTTCTATTTCATTCAGATACTCTCCGCTCAAAAGTTTTGAAGTTGGCAACGGCACCGGCCGGCTTTCAAAGAAACCAAAGCATACGTTAGGTACCGGCAGGGCGGTGGGCAGTAAACGGCGCCAAAAGCTTGCTTGCCGAGCAGCGATTAATCACATCACAGCAGCGGATAGCAGTAGGTTTGGCACAGCAATGCATGGATATGCTTTCTTGATAAAGATCGTATTGCAGTACTTAGAATCGAGGCACGAATTATCTCCCCAAATATTCAGACTGGTCAACAGAAAACTACCAACGAAAAATAAAACATTTAATATCAGTTGCAGTTTAATTTTCTTGTGTTTTATAATTTATATAAGTTACTTATTCATAATTTATCATCCGTTAGAGTTAGACCTTTAACTATTCTAATTGTACTATCTGTCTTGGGTTTTTACTTTCTCTACTGGTAAGAAAAGGAAGTATTGTATTCCACCCAAAAACTCGATATCGAGATTTCACCGACAATGTTTGTTTGGAGACCCCCTGAATAAAAAAACCGCATTTTTACAAAAAGGTCCTCGCGCGCGCCTGTCAGTATGTGGACAGCATAAATCAAAAACGAAAAGTCGGTTAAAAACCAAAGTTCGTATTTTAGATTAATGTCTTTCAAAGATGCGACACGAAGATTTTGAAGAAAATAGCCCTACTCTAAACTACGCTTTACATGGAAAACTTTTCGAAAATTTTGATTTTTTTTAAAATGCTCTAACGACTTTAATTAAAATGACATGTTTAAGATATTTTTATGATAAATGAAATGTATATTTTGAATTTTCTGGCTATAGCCTATGTTTCCCTGTTTGCTTTGGATGAATGTTAAATAAATCGTAAACCGTAAGAGATAGACAAAATCTTACTATACAAAAAATGTAGATCTAGCTAAAACACACGATTTATGTCTAAATGATTTTTTTAAGAGTGAATCATTTCGGAAATATAACCAAGAACTATTTTCGTTGTATAGTGTGTGAAGTTTAACTTGAAACATGACCTTGTGCTGCTACCTGACGGTTCTATAGAAGGGGTGAATTCGCTAATGACGGTCCAAGTGCTGAGAAACACTTTCACAGTCACCCTTCTCTGCCTGGTCTCTCAAAATTGGTAATAGTTTTGAAATATGGAAGAGTTTCTACAGAAATATCGAAAATATCCTGATATGTTTAGCCGTCCTTGATTCGCTGCTTTTCGTATTTCTAGGAAATACCTTTATTATTATTATTATTATTATTATTATTATTATTATTATTATTATTATTATTATTATTATTATGGTTGTTATATGTTAATATTCTTGGGATATTTAACTCGGAACCCAAGGGGAGAATCCTTCACAGCAAAGCCAGCCAAACTCGTCTGTTATTTCCGCTTTTCCGCATATGAATAATTTATCACTTTGTATTAACTGTTACCTTCTGCCCCAAAGCTTTTTCCCATTCTACCACCCCCTCCCCTCCCTCCGCCCCTTCTGTTTTCCAATGTTGCGGTTATGTATTATTGGCGAGATACCTCTTCCATAATCAACCTTGCTCTACCAAGCACAGGTTGTAAGCAATAAGAATAAAAACATTTGCACAAGTATATCAGCCGAACTCTATTATCGTAGTATCAGCCCCAGTTTTCAACAGCTAAAGGAATTCATTACGGATGTTTTGTGGAGGTTAAATCTTTCAAATCAGTTGAATTGAAACGATCATTCCTCTTAAACTGCGATAAAATCTAGGGGAGTTTCTCTCAGCCGTTGTGTTTCACGACTTTATGGGCGGGTGCTCCTCCGTACTGAAAAACCAAGGTCATTTTGCACAGCCTTTATAGCTCCGAGGTGTAGCAGGGTACATCGTTTAGAATCCTTCGATAAGCCCCCTTGTTTTTCTTTCCGTTTTGATTCCGAGTGAAGAGTGCCAAAGTAAGTGATAGCTGTATTAGAGGCACATCGAAGTAGACATGCTAAAGGTATCTTGTAAGTTTGCGGATTGGTTTTGGTATGGCACAGAAAGATTCTTGACTCCGAGCTGACCATCGATGAAAACATACTTTTAAAATGAGTTCATTGTTATTTCTATTGTCTCTTACACATTATTGTTCATCTGCGGCCATAGTTCCGTTACCTATCCAAAGGTTTCCTCATCACAGTGGTCATTCAGGCTGAGTGAATCATCTTTAACCAAGTCAAAAATAAATAAAATCTTAACTTGCATGATAGATACTGTTATAAAATATTTCGCCCATGAATGGAAGAAGAAGAAACGCCTTTTCTGAACCTTCGAAAAAAGGACAAAGAAAGGGTTTAGTGAAGCGATTTGTTTGGTGCGTGACGTTTCATAGTGCTGAGTTGTGCGACGAAATGAGGAAACAGTTCAAAACATTTGAAGTATGGATGTGAAGAAGAATAGAGTATATGAAATGGTCAGACAGAATAAGTAATAAACTGCGTTGGAAAGAAGGTGAGAAGAATAATGCTGAAAATGGTTAAAGAGTGATAAAACAATTGACTGGAATATTTCATGAAAATGAACTGCTTTCTAGGAGATACACTGGAAGGAATGCTAAATAGGAAAAGTTTTCAGAGGGGAAAAATGCCAACTGATTAGAGAGTTTAAACGTAAATTATTCATATGCGAGGAAAGCTGAAGAAAGCGATGAATGGAACTAGATTTGTGTAGTGGCGGACCTGCCCTTAGGATGAACCCACCATTGCCGAGTTACACGTATGTGACAGACTCATACATGGAAGTCCGTTTACACACATGGTGTATCTTTTACTCTGTCATTTATTTCGGAAATGCCCTTGCAGCATCAAAACGACAAAAAGAAAAGAAAGAAAGAAAAAGAAAAGAATGTAAGGAAGAAAAGCTATATGAACATGGTGTGAAAAAAAATAATTGCGAAGTTACGTGACAAAATTGAAAACTATAGACATCACTTGAAGTAACTTCCTCCTGTTTCGATACATGCCCTAAACCTGTGTTTCATGCTATCGCGTCCTCACTTGCAAATTACTGCAGCAATTCGTATTTAGTCTAATCCAGGGTGGATACGCTCTATCAACATGTGAAAACCACATCCATTGAATGACATCTATAGACACATCATGAGTTAAACGATGTAACTCATTTCTGAGAAATTGTACATACGTCTCTGTATTTGGACGCAGAGGAAAGCAGTAGGGACCAATAAGATAATGAATGATTCCGCCCCAAATGTACGTATTACCATACGTATTACCAACTTGCGGAAGTACGTATTACCATAATTTATTGTACAATTTATCCAGGAACCATACATTGAAATAAAGTAAAATCCGAATGTTTTGCGTACACGCTTACAGTTACATCCTTGCTATCGTAGTTAAATTTATCTAATGTGAACATCAAATTAAAAAAAAAAAAAAAAAAGATACCTTCAGATCTGATCCAGATAAACGAGGTTTTACTGTAGTTAGCGGGACGAGGTAACGCTAGAGCAATTTTCTACTGGTGAAATGAGCAGTAATGGGGGAGCAGAAGTTAATATACCTTGGAGAGCTTTTAAAACCTGGAGTACAGCGAAAAGATCAGATTTGCAAATATTTTGCATATGTACTATTTTTAGAGATAGTAGTGAGGGGAAAAATAAAGGGGAAAAACACTAACGGTATGTGCGAGTTAGCTGCTTTGCTCCCAATCTACATACATATATGTCCATCATGAGTTTTCCATCTGTCCTTTGTTTCTGTATGTACCCGAGAATAAGAACTGGTAAACATTTGGTTTACTGTATATTTAATTTGGTCTTGCCCTTATTGTTTAAGATCAAGTTGAACCTCTTTAGAAATAATGGCTTTGCTTCCTTGTTCTCGAGGTTATCTTTGAGAATTGCTCTGGATATTTAGTTGGCGTAAGCGCTATACGAGTATATCGGTATCCGGATGTCCTTTTAAGTTAAGCACGCTATCTCAGTGTTCCGGCATTACTTCACGAGAAGGCTGTATGGGACTGCAACGAGCTATTCTTCTTTGTTTAACAATTGGATGCGGCCGCATGTGTAATTAATGTTAATGTTATTCGATCAGCGGAAGTTAAAACTCAGTTGTGTTTGAAAAGAACAGATATTCTAAGCAACATAAATCACCGCATGTTTTAGACCTTCAGATCGCAGAACTTTTATCTGGATAGGTTTCCCTTTACTTACTATGCATTCCATATGTATTTAATTTTTAGAAGTCATTAGTAAAGTGTGTTTCAGAACTTTGTAAAGTTTGTAATTTTGACCAGCGTCCCCGTAAGAAACAATGTTTATATTATTACTATTCTTCAGAGAGGGGCTATCTTTTAAATGTGTAAGACATGTTTTAATATAACTTACCGCATGTATGAGCGGTCGTCTAGCTTGCTGACCGCTTCGGAAATACTGGGTTGTTTCGTTAGTTGGGATATATGCTATTTTTATTGCTGTTTCGGAGACAGGTGCACTTGAGAAAACTTCTCTGAGAAATTGAGAAAATAGCGTTGGCTCGCGACCCAGTGACGTAATCATTATTATTGGTGAAAGCAATAGCTATTTTACACGTTATGTTAATTTTTTAGAAGTCGCGTCCTGAGTTTTGAAACAGATTATGTATGCATTGTACTTCTGTAGTCAAAAACAGTTGTCATTTGCATCTCAGCAACAGTGAAGTTTGCGTTGTGCCTTGGTAAATTTTCGCACCGCGCCGCATCGCATCTGCAACTGGAAGCTACCGCGGATGTGTTCCAGAACGATGGTGCACCACCTCAGTATGATTATTTGAATTACACAGTCGGTAACCACTGGTGCCGTGAAATGGTCCAGTTATTTGCCGTTCACATTCTACTGATCTCATTACTAGCCCGTTTCTCCCTCTGGAATTTGCTGAAGGAAGTCGTGTATGCACAGAGATCCTTGGATATTCATGATATTCCAGAAAGGATGTTTGAAGCCAGAAATGCTAGATCAGACAGGGAGGGGATTAGTCAAGGAAGTATTGTGCCTTGTACTATTGGCGAGCACATGACATAATTTGAACAAAACTCACCCTTTTGAAATATTTACACATCATGAAAAATGTGCATTTCTATTATTTCCTCTAATACTTAGATATATGTAAATAAAGTATTGTATTCCACTGAAAAATGTGATACCGAGATTTCATCGGAAATATTCGCTTTGAGGGTCCCTGAAAAAAATTAGGAAAACACCTGTGTGTGTGTGTGTGTGTGTGTGTGTGTGTGTGTGTGTGTGTGTGTGTGTGTGTGTGTGTGTGTGTGTGTGCGCGCGCGAGTGCGTGCGTACGTTCATGCTTACGAGAACAGCATAACTCAAAAATTAAAATTCGTTTAAACACCAAAATTGTTGTTGTTCAGCGTCTTTTCGCTAAAGAAAGAAAATTCCCTCACCCCAAACTATCGTTTGCTGGAAAAGATGTTCATTATTTATTTTCTCAAAAAAAAAAAAAAAAAAAAGGCTCAACCGATTTTTTTATTAAAATGACATGTATAAGATACAATACAAATAAGACGAATATCATGAATTTCTTTTAAATAGCCTGATAAATGCTCATCATTCTGACTTGTATACCTGGTAAGCCGTAAAAGACGGACGAAATCTTATATTTCACAATACTTTTAAAGCACGAAAATGCGTACAGGTTGCCTTAATTGTGTTTTAACTTCTGTCCTAAATTTCATGAACTTTTAACGCATTTTTCTTATGCCTTTTATTATTCAATTTTCATTCATCAATTTCAAACATATATTCCTAGGCTGAATGTTTTCCTGGTGTGCTGTAAACCGTTAGATGAAATGTAAAGAAAAGTGTATGTGGAAGTGATTAACATTTCTTAAACCTGAATATGTTGTCCTCGCGTGTCGATACGTTCGACAGGTTTCATTGGGAAATAAATATTAACTTGAAAATACGTATTAATGTAAAGAAATACTTGTTAGCAAAATGAATGGTCCGATGTGTTGCACTCTCTGACTTTCTCTACTCCCTCTAGTACAAACTAGGTCAGCCCTGGCCAACTCGCGGAATAGCTTGAGCGACCCTCTTTTTATTTATTTATTTATTTATACTTGCTAAGCATACAGTTCTCGGTGCGCGACCGTGAGCGGGCTGCGCTCTCAGAGAGCATCAGTTGTACAGCCGTGAACTAGGTATTTCTTAAAAACGCTTGTTTCTTCTACTTCACGTTGGTTGAGTTCGACATTTTTAGAAACCGTTTTAATACATATTTTCTTGTAGATGCAATAGAATAGAGAAATTCAATGAGTTTAAGCGATAGTCAAATATTCTAAGATCTGGTCACAATATAATTACTTAGAAATTCCGTTCTTTTGCATGGTCAAGAGATTAAAAACGAATAACGATTTCTCATGTAGACAAGTATAAATATATGAATGTTCAACTCAATAAACAAGGAATATCTCAGAAATGACTAACTCCACAACAAATGTATTTGACATACATTGTGTGCTTTAACGATATCTTATGCAGTATGATTTTTGTCTCTTAGGAACCGTTTGCCAGTTACACAAAAATCATTCAGAATGAAGAGGACTTAGACGCTATTCCGATAAAACTGAATATTTGCATTTCATTTGTCATGAAATTATCTTGGACATGTGGTAATGTAACCAAGATCGTTAGCCATTTTCAGAAAATCAATTTTGGAAAACATTTCCATGTAAAGAGTAGTTTGGGATGTGGATGTGTCTTTTTAATCTTCACTACACTTAAAATACCAAGTTTGATATTGAATCAACTTTATGCTGTTTGTAGACAAACGCAGAAAAACACATGCCTTCATCTAAAAATGTCTGTTTACTTTTATTTATTCTTTATTTTTTCTTTATTTTTTATTCAGGAAGTCTCAAATGTGAATTTCCCGGAAACCTCGATATTCATTGTATGGATGAGAAACTTAAGTTTTAAATTTAAACCTCCGTTTTAAAATTACAGCGATTTATGTTGGTGATCTTAGACTAGGGTCCACTAAAAGATCCTGAGTGACACCCTCCTTCCTTCAAAATGTTATATTTGAAGCTAATGGACTAAAAGTGAAAAGAAAAGGAAAATCAGTGGGGGAAGCGAATCAGGGCATTTCAAAATGTGTCACATTGGTCTTTAAACTGTCAGTTTCTTCATGACCCCAGGAGAGGAAACAGTTGGTGGTCAGGAGATTGAATACCGATGTCGATTAAGAGCCCACAAGGTGTTGCGATGCCGGATGGTGAAAGCGGAGGTGAGGTTGAAGGCTGCTCCGTCGTGGAATCCGAACCACGGCCAGCAACGCCAGCACAGAAGACCTTCAACCAAAGGTCGCTTTCAGGTGCCTATGCGCCTGTGTGCTTTCTTCTGTTACGCATACATTCTCAACAAGTTACGAAATCTGTTTGCACGAAGGAGGGGCTGCAGGGGAGGAGTGCTTTGTTTTGGCAAAATAATAAGAATCAGTCTTCGTCCCTTAATTTAAAATGGCAACTAGCTGAATGTAATAACGGCTACTCTTACTTTCTCTGCTACTTATGTATTTATGTATGTAGAGGAACTATTGCATTCCATACATAAATTTAATACGTACAGGGATTTCACCGGAAAGCTCCTAATTAAAAATGTTTACTTTGTCGACTATTTACCTATAGTAAGTGGAGGAAGTATTGGTCCCGTTAAAAAGTCCATATCGATATTTCAACGGAATCATTTTAGGGTTCCTGAATTTAAAAAAAAAAAAAAAAGGATACTTTTTAAAAAAGAAGGTTCATGCGAGTGTGTGCGTGTGCGTGCGAGAGAGAAAGAGAGTAGCAGTATAACTCGTAAACAAAATGTTGTGTAAATACTAAACATGATAATTCACTTCAACAACTTGCAACAATGCCTCGCAAAAATTTTCCGGAAGTATCCCACCCCAAGCGAAACTTTACATGGAAATTCGTGTTATTTTCCTTTCTTCTAAAATGGCTCTTAAGATTTTGATTTAA
Source organism: Tenodera sinensis (assembly GCA_030765045.1). Classification (NCBI taxonomy): domain Eukaryota; kingdom Metazoa; phylum Arthropoda; class Insecta; order Mantodea; family Mantidae; genus Tenodera; species Tenodera sinensis. Next base: position 132,821,408 of record CM060966.1, on the reverse strand, counting down.
ATACCACGTCTAACACATTTGCACGACAAATGGAATTTGTATCTTAAATTTTCTTGAATAGTGCTCTTAATGTTAATTTCGTATTTTAAAGTGCTAAGCCGCTATTTCCTCTCTCTCGCTCTCTCTCTCTCTCTCTCTCTCTCTCTCTCTCTCTCTCTCTCTCTCTCTCTCTCTCTCTCTCTCTCTCTCGGTCATACAAAGAATGTAACTGCAAAGTCGTCACATAACGAACTGCTCTTTAACATCCGACTGGGTCTTCAGTCTGCTGTAATCTCTCTTATACATATAACGAAATGTGTAATAAAGGCATATCTACAAACGTTTATCTTGATTAGCTGTAGATTGAGGAATAAGCTTTTGTATGCATAGTTTTTAGGATAGTGAAGAGAGACATTAATGTGAATGCAAGATATCAAATATGTCTGAGGAAAATGTCCAGTGTGTGCGCACGCGCGTGTGTGTGTCTTGTTTTTCTTTGGAGATACAGAAAATCTCTTAAGGAAAAATGTAGAACTCGTTTTAAAAGAACGTGTGCGCGCATGAGACAGACTAACTAAAGTGGAAGACATTCTATGACCTTTTCGATTGTATACAGTGTATACAGTGTATACTATACACTGTTCTTGTCTATTATCACGGACTACACACGCTAGTTCAAGTCTGGGTACTGCCTCTCATCGTTCATCTTCCCTGATGGGTATGGGGAGCAGAACGAAGTGCGCTCACGCCATTGGTGTGCATGTAATTGGAATTGTACTGTTGCGTTCTACAACTGTCTTAACCCACGAAGGGATATCGGCTTGCGTAAAAGGAGCAGTGGGCCACCTGGTGTATGTAGAACATACGCGTCATTTGCCGTATTTTAATGCATATTCTGCGAAATAACAACTGTTTTCTGTTCCATGGCATTCTCAACTAAAAGTCGAAACTTTCTTTTCAAGCATGTTCCCCGATATGTTCATATTCAAGTACAAGGGCTTTGCGAGTCCTTTTTAATATTTTAGTTGTGTATAAAATGAAATTAGAAAATGTTTTATAGAGCATGTCCGTCAGAAAGAATTTTACTTTTTAACGGGGAAAGAATTATCAAAATTGGTTGAATTGTTTTTGGATTGCGCTACATACACATACCCATATACAAGTGTTCTTTCTTTATAATACCAATATGGATTTCGTTATTGGTATAGGCAGAGTACGGTAGACTGAAGCTCTAGTCAAATTCTTTAAAAGCGGGTCTATGTGAGGGCTTTCAATATGCCTTAGTATATGAAATTAATGTGCGAATGCGGTTTTCCCAAAACAGCAAATTCAGATGTCCTAGTGCTGGATTGGAGATCGGTATGTGCATTAAAACCCTACAAGGCTTTTTGACAGAGCCTAAGGAAAAACACCACTTACTGCCGCAGATACATTGTCGATAGTTTAAACAGATAGGTTATTCTGTGTTCATCCAATTATATAGACAGCTCATCTGTTTGTTTCGTTGGTCTAGCTCGTAAAGGACAGCGCTGCCGACAAAGTTTATTGTTCTTCCTCAATTAATTGTCATTCACTGATTGATGACCCTGTTTATTAACGAGGTATGAATGCGGTTTGTGGTCGCTTTGTCATAGCATCAAGTTCAGTTGTCCACAAGGTCATGAACGTGTGGTAGACGTTGCTCTTGCTCCGAACAGGAATATTAATTTGCGGCTGTCCTTGGCTGTGGCAGTGTTTAGTGACTTGAAAAGATAGATTTCATAAGAGTCGCTTTCGTAAAATTCTAATGTCCACTTAGCCGGCTTTTCACGCCTTCTCGGTCCATCTTTGAGGACATGCACTACGAAGCCTCGACGTAATTTCTAGGAACCACATCACAGAAGAATTTTGTGGAGATTTTACAATTAAGTAGCGTCTAATTTTGGATTGTGTTGATTCGACAAACGATTTGCTTAATTATAATACTGTGGTGCACATTACTTGAATGCATCAGTAAGCTTTTATGTTGTGAAATACCACAGCCTGGACCTGCACTGAAAAAGGAGAGAGTTGGGTAAGAGCTCGACCTTCATCTTTTCTTTGTCTTAAGTACTTTAAGGCCAAATAGCTATTTGGAAATCTTAAAAGCTGCCATCAAAGAGCCGATAATAACTCCTGATATACTATAGCAAGGTGTTGAAAATGCCAACTGTTCTCTGGTGTACCAAGAGTGGACGATGGTCCGAGCCAACAGAGTTCTATAATTGCAAACATTTTGTAGCTTTTAAATTATTTAATAGAATGGCAAATAATATACTAATTGTTATGGACTATTTGAAAAATTAGAAGTAGTAGTAATCCAGGAATGTCAGTTGGTGACCGGCGATCATTCTACTTCCCCCCTCCACCACCGTGTGTTGCTAATGCTCGGATTAGAGCGACACATTGCTGGCGGATAGAAGCTCTCTGGACGGTAAGCAAATGAACAAAACAAGTCTGTGCCAGACTTTTGATGCCGTTTTCAATGTATATTTGAGTCTTCTGCTATCGGCTGCTACGTTGTAAGCTATGAGATCTTTCGGTGTATGCGTAGGTGGGTGTGAGAATAGACAAGACTAGTCAAATTTGCTGATACATTTAATGGAGGCCAGTAAATGAGCTATTTGAAGCGAGTTACCGACAGTTTTATGATTAGGATTAATGTTTCTGAGTATTCGCACTAAAAATTGTAAATATTTAAGTTATTATATCTGCGAACTTCTGACGTAATAACTTTATGGTTTAAACTAACCGTTTCCGTGATAACAATGAGAAGCGTGTAAGTTGCATCGAGTCGCTGAAATGCTGAATGATAATCCTCTTGAGAACCCCGATTGTGTATAACCCAAGCGCCGTCTTTAGGGGCTACGGACTGCCGATAATCGACTACAGCAAAACACTTCTGTAAGACATGACAGAAAACACACATTTTTTAAATACGCACCCAATCAACATAAGGACCACTTACTTCACGACAACCCCATCGAAGTTCCTACATCATACGTTACCAATTCATTTCTTATTCAAATCTGAAACACTATTTTTACTCTGTGGTTTGCTAAATTCTAATGATTCTTACCTATTTCTAATTTTCAGAACTGGCATATATGTATATTTGCAGTCACCTCTAATTGCTGAACTTCCTGAATTCTGAGCACTAAAACCTTGGGCTAATTGACATCTTCTTGACTGAGTTTACTGGAACGCCTAATTGTCTTAGCCACTCTTGTAACAAGTTGCTTTTCCTCAACACTTAACTGCCCTTGCTAATGGTTTCTTATTCCTTGACAAAAATACATTTCTGCTACTTACATTTACATTGTTTTAACACATGGAAATTATTTATTGCAGTTAGTATATATTATTCATTTATAAAATCATTAGTCTGAAGTCAGCTCCCGTATCTGCACTAATGTTACAAAGAGAGAAAATTTGTTTGTGTATTGAGTTACCTCTATTGGCGTTACTATTGGCGTTATAAAAGGCAATGCTTAATAGAAAGGAGTCGTTGTTACAAAGAGAGAAAATTTGTTTGTGTATTGAGTTACCTCAAAAATCACTCATTCGTATTTGATGATTCTTTCACCATTGAAAACAACTTGTTCCGACGGAACTCGGGCTGTGAAGTACCTAATCATATTCCATAAATTATTAAAATATTAAAACGGATTTACTAAGCCCTTGTATTTGAATAGGGACCTATTGGCGTTATAAAAGGCAATGCTTGATAGAAAGGAGTCGATTTTTGGTTGAAAATGCTATGGAGTAAGAAAAATAGTTGTTAGTACTCTACAGAGTACAATAGTTGCTGCATTCCGCAGAGGATAAACACAAAAATCAGTTACGTTTTGTTGCAAGTATATACACAGATGGTAATGCTGTAACACTTCAACAAACAGTGTGTTTAAGAATTAAAAAAGCGACAGTACCTCCTGTGTTATATGTTTGTCATTTATCAAGTACTGAGACGTGTATAAACGAGAGAGCGTCAAACCTTTGAATAACTTTTATTCTAATTCTGTAGATGTGTGCACTGAAGTTTCTGGATACCAAACGCCTGGAATAACCTTCTTGAAGGAACGCTTTGCTTTATTTCCTTAGTATTTATGCTCTGATCAAGTTTGTTAGCAGGACATGCCAAAACAATTGTATAAAGGGAGAAAACTGAACATTGCAAATCAGCTGATATGTTAACAACTAGGAATATTATTTTTCTCGATGGTTGCGGACTATGTGTCTATTCCAAAGAAATTAACTTGGTGGCCTGGTGTGCGGAATCTTATTTCGTTGTACGTATGTGGTTAAGGACTTCTGTATTATGTGGAGTAATAATTATGTAGCTTTTGTGTTAAGTAACTACGAGATCAAAAAGTGGGTACGAAGGTTTAAAATTTAAACTACTTTAATTACCTGAAAAAATCATCGACCATTCCGACGAGGATTCTTCCACCACCAAAGGGTACTTACAAGCTATGCAGCGTTTCCTAAACTTGAGACTTATGGGGAATGTTGGAAGTCGGACGTTCTGCCGATGTTTCACGTCATTTTAAAATGTCTGATTAGGTCGTAAAGGACAGGATTCTGTATAAAACTGTTCTTAGATTATAACTATATAAAGGGAAGAGGTAAATGAGATTAATTCTTCACTGGAGTTTAAAAAGCTAACCGTGCAATGTCGGATAGGCAGGCTAGTTAATAATGCACATATTAAAAGAAACTAAAGAGTCTTAATAAAATTCATAACCTGTATAAATAGGAAACTGTTACGAACGTAGTGGAATAAATTATTTGTGAAATGCATACATATGTTTATATTTGCTTAGAATTATTCTTACTGTTGCTGTTTTTCGAGATCACAGTTGACCGGTTTAGACGGTTATAATATCTGATTTTATAACTTTTTCATCAACAAATATTGAATTGAAATGTGGTAATATAGAGAAGCATTTTATGATATACAACCATTTTTTTACATCGTGTTCTGAAAAGAAAAGAAATCCTACATGAGCGAAATTGGAGTAAAAATAAATTGTAATGTTAGCCCTTATCTACAGTATTGGACGTCATTGGACGTGTGGCCGGCATAACTGGAATTTTCTTGGAAAGGAAGCATGTTCTTTACTTCGGAGTCGAATATTCATAGCCCCTTAAATTCAACGATATAGCTTTCTCGTGCAAATTATAACTTCAGTAACCGAATGCCTTATTCGTAAATGTTGCAAATGATGCCCTTGTGCCGCAACATATCTCTCACATCTTTTAAATAATTTGCATTTACAGTTCATAAACTCATAGTCAAGTAAATAAAAACCTACACCTCAAAAAGTGTAACACGGATCAATAGAACTACAATTAACATTACAACATGCAGTTGAGAAAGAACTGCTCACATCGCGTAGCTGTAGTTCCTGAAGTACATTTCTCTTGGAGAACCCTCTTATAGGATTTTAATTTTAAAAGGTTAGAAGCACTCCGCCTAAGTTTGCGAAATTCATTCCTATATAAGCTTTCTTATGGATTCTTTGGGCTTCGTTACAACTTTTCTCCAAGGTCTCGAGTTTTTCCTTTGTAAGAGCACGGCGGCCTTCGGTTTCGTATGAAGAATACATCCCATTTCGCTAAGTATATTTTCAAGATTACTAACCGCTCCCCTATGAGGGGACGAACAGCGGAGAATCTTGTTTATAAATAGCCGTCTCTTATCTCTCAAGTGTTGTTTTCCAAAGGAACGAAGATTCTCTGTGCTGAAATATACGCACTTCTGACAGCACAGCAGCTCCGTCACGGGTGATCAGCGTAGAGCAGAACAGGTTGCGTGGCTCTCAGCCGTCCGGTAGTGCTGCTTACTATGCGCACTAAGCTAGTGACAGCACATCCGCATACTTCGGTTTGTCGCGTAAGTTATTTCTAATAACGAAACACAAAGTAAACACTAAAAAATCAAAGCTCAGAAATGGCACCAATTTATTGACTGTTGCCTTCAAATTCCTGTAAAGTGGATGCATTCATTTTGTAGACTTCCTACGTTAGTCCCCCACCCAGAGATAAACATTACAGGGGATTAAATCGGAGGATTTTGTGCGTACGTATGAATCATAAATGAATCCTTTATGGGAAACAGCATATTGGTATCCGAACAGAGTCATTTCACATAATAGACAGTGTATTGCGTCAACAAACACATACCACGTTTGCAAGAGCTCACAGAAGGGAAACGTTTTATAAACGTCCATGTCATATTTCTGTTTTAATGTACTTTATTATTCTTTAAACTACGTGTGTCAGTTTTCAAGAAGCGCTCCAGTTTTCATTTGAACTTGGGTATTTATGAAGATGCCAAGTTTTACATACCTCAAATGGCAGCTAACAGTATTCTGTATCCGCATCTAAATTACAAACCGCATCGTTTGTATAGTCAAGTAACCCTGAAACTTATACAAGGAACTACATTCCAGGGCGGTTAAAAACGCAGTACTTATCGTGCGTCAGCAAAAGCGGATGCAAAATAAAGGAAGGCCTGCACATTTCTGAAGCAAATACGCCCACGTTTGTGCAAATTATAACGTGTCTAGTGCTACTTGTTTGAGTGATCCGAGTTTAGATGTCGGTTAAATTTCAAATCTTTGGTCTTCAACTCATTTGAGCATGATCCTCTTGCCGATAGACTTCACGTGCTACAACGGACGTAAATGAACAAATTTCATATGGTGGATATTGTATTGGAAGAGGTGGTCATGTTGAAGTCTCTTTAGAGTTTGGCGCTTTTGGTTGTTTCAGAGTACTTCCTACAGTGATCAATGAGACAACGCAATAATCTTTTGCGAACAGCCAATGAAGTCCTCTTATTTCTGATTGAATGTTAATAATTTTGTGCAGCTACGAAACCATGAGATGTAGAATGAAAACCTACTTTAGGAAAAATGTAGAGTTCATTAAAATACAGAATTAGTACCGGGCAACTTCTTCGTGCGTTAGAAGGCTTTCGAAATATTTCATGCTGCATGTGCTGTATGTTTCAAATGTAAGAATATCATCGGGCGAAGATACTTGGAAGTCCCCCTCCCCCCTACTTTTTCCCCTTTCCTTCACAGGAGATTATTAACACTGAACCTGAATCTATTGGTAAACAACGAACGTTCTTCGCTCATGTTTTAAATAGCTAAACGCTTATTGCATAGTTTGAAATCTAAACAAAATGTATCTTGAAGGAACAACATATCGTCAGCATTAATTTCAGAAAATAAGAATAGTATAAAGTAAAGTCAGGGACACAGTTATAAATTGAAGTAAGAAAGTTGGTAACATGAAACTATGTCCTCAGAATGCAGACTGTTTGGACTTTAATAGAAAAGTAATTAGTAAAAAAGTAACTTGTGTGTCTGAACATTTCACCAGGCCTTTGAATTTTTGTGTAACTGTAGTTTATAGCACCGATAACATAGGAGAAATTACTAATCACAGAACCCTTGTCTCACAGTTCGTAAATAGGGCACCGATAACATAGGAGAAATTATTAATCACAGAACCCTTGTCTCACAGTTCGTAAATAGTTGCCTAAATTATGCATTTTAACCTTATTCGGCATGCTGGGCCTGACATGTCTTATTCGATACTGTACATTTGTACACATGAATATGATCTGTAACTTTCTGAAAGGCTCCTGTTGTGTAATAACGAAGTGTCACCAGATGGTTGGTTCCGTGTGACCATCAGCTGATTTTGTGTCAACATGGACATATGAATGTACCTATATACTTCTTGCAGTCAGTTTTTCACTCTGGAACTCCACCATGGACAAGATATCCATGAATGTTTACTTAGAGAACTTAAATATAACTTTAAATTCTCTGTTCCTGAGAGGTATTGAACTACATCTAAAATTCTTTGGTAGAAATGCAGGTTAAGAGTTCGTATTTTGCTAAAACACTTCATATCGCGAACATGTAGCACTACATTGCACCCGTTTATTGCACAACTTCTAATACATGTAATTGACAATAATTCACCCTCGGGTTTATGGTGAATTGGGTCGGCCTGGGTGGCTCAGTTGGTTAGACGCTACCCTACTGATCCCAAGGTAGCGGGTTCAAATCCGGCCCAGACTGGTGGTTTTCAAGTGCGCTTAAAAACGGCAGCTCCATATCAGTAGATTTACTGGCATGTAAAAGAACTCCTGCGGGACAAAATTCCGGTACACCGGCGACGCTTATGTGATCCTGGCAATTGACAGCGTATTTAAACAACAAAATGAAGAAACTCATGATATTGCAGTTACATACGTATGTAGTTGGATCTCGTACATATACATATGTTAGAAATAAAGCAGTGAAGCCGTCTAAACTGAGTATCACGGTGAACACTTAACATCGTTTATTGCGAATATGTGGAATTATATTGGTGCATTTCTTTAATGCAGAACTTCTAGTAATATAAGGAAGTGTAATTGACAATGCATCAATGCATATATGTACATATATGCCTGAGAAAGTGAAGTCGCTTAAAAGGAACGGTGGGTGGCTTCAACGACTTTAATGAGGCAACATTATGTTCTTAAACACTACTTATTAACTCAGGACAACTTTGCACCTACCCAGGATTCACTAAATATGCTGGCAGCTCTGACGGTGAGTCGCGTAATAAACTCATTTTATAGCATTGGGTACGGTAGCTTGCCGAAATTGGAAACACCCTATCACTGCTAAAAATACTGATAAAAAGTATTTTATAATGAAAACGATTTTCAGGATATACGCAATCTTAAGCGAAATACACTGAGATTCAATATAACCTCTTTGTCAGCCAAGATTGGATAGTGACAGAATAGAAACACAACACTTTCCGACATAAAATTATAATTCTGCATACACATCAATCGACAATAATGCCTACAGCAATAGTTTTTATTTACATGTATCTGAGGATGTCATAATATGATAAAATTAAGAGGAAACCATGCCATGAAAGCAACAATGGCGGCCATTCTCTGTTTATACGAGGTGCATCCAGAAAGTAAGTCCCGACCGCTTCCAGAGATGGCACCACCAATCGGATAGGAATGCGCGTGCACAGGAGAAGAGAGGAAGTATACGGTAACATTGCAGTAAAGTTTCAGTTTTGTGACGGCAGTAGTTACTGCTCTTTGCTAGGAGAAAATGGCTGCTCCGATATTGTCTCCCGCCAAATGCGTGGTTCGTACAGTCATCCGATTTTTGCATACTCAAAAACAATCTCCAGCAGAGAACCATCACCAATTTTGTCACGTGTATGGACAAGACACGTAGTGTGGACAAGACAGTAAGGTAAGACGATAGTGCAGGCAATTCACAGAAGGAAGAACCAATATTCACGACGAAGACCGTAATGGCCGACCGTCCCTGGTGACGCCAGAAGTGTTGGAAAGTGTGCGGCAAGCAATTGTGCAGAGCCGGCGCTTTACAATTTCAGAACTCTCTTGTCATTGTCCCCAGATGTCTCGCTCGCTTTTGCACGAAATTGTCTCCCGGTGGCTTGGTTTTCACAAAGTGTGTGCAAGATGAGTGCCTAGACAACTGACAGAAGAACACAAAACCAAACGTCTGGCCGCAGCATTGACATTCCTACAGCGATACGCAGCGAAAGGTGACCAGTTTCTCGGCAATATTGTCACTGGGGATGAAATATTAGTGGTGCATGCCACACCAGAGACAAAACAACAATCAATGCATTGGAGGCATAGTGGTTCACCTGCGAAGACCAAATTCAAGCAGACAATCTCTGTCAAAAAATAGTGTGCGTTGTCTTTTGGGATAGACATGGGTGCAGAATGAAGTGACTTCGTGGCTGCGGACATTGGCGGCAGAATCCTATTACTTGGGCATACAATTAATGGTGCACCGTTGCGATAAATGCCTCAACAATGGTGGTGACTATGTTGAAAAGTAGTCAGTGAGTCTATGTAGTTATTCCAATAAATATTTCTTACTTGGTGATATTTTTGTTCTCTTTATCGGCCATCGGGAGTTACTTTCTGGATGCACCTCGTAGATCCGAGATTCGATCTTTAGTAATACTCGTTGTAGATCATTCTTGTAACTACAATGTTAAGATTTCGTTATATATTATAAATAATAAAGGAAAATGTCCTTTTAACTAAAAGCTTAAGCTATGGATTCAAAGTGTTGATCATCAGAGCAAAATACAGAACAATTCTTAATTTTTGTTTGCATTACATGCACACATCAGTTCGGGATTTTAAAAATTGCAGGTGTATTTTATGCAATATGAAATTAAGTTTATTACGAAGACCTTGTGTCCATTAAGAACTTCTAGTTGGCTATTGTATCACATGTTAATGCCACAATTCCGTATAAAACATTTTAAATCTCTTGGCTGCAAAATGCAGAAGTTGAACATCTCAGAGCTCTGTGCACCTAGACAATTTTGGTCGACATAAGCTGATGACGTTAGGAAGAACCTAACGAAACACGTTATAGGTAAATACTAGAAGTATATGGAGCATTGAGTTATTAGTTCGATTCAAATTATATTATCTTATATATTTTCTTTATTCACTGTTTCCATCCTAAATTTCCCATTATTTTCACCGTATGTAATGTTCCTTTCTTGTTCATTCATAATCCTGTGGCGATTTCCTCATTTAGCTAGTTCTTAAAGCCGAAACCATGTCTAATGCAACAATTGTAAATTTCCGTGTTGTAGAGAACGACCATTGTTAAATATTCAAATGAGATAACCCATATATGGAACAGGGTTATAATGACTGTTTGCAACTTCACAACCTTCATCAAATTATTAAAAAAAAGCTTCTTTCTGCTTTACGCGTTTAGGTTCACTTTCGCTTTTACCTACTGTCGACAGCCATTCGGTAAGTACACCACATTATTTCTAGTCTAGCGGATGTGCGAAGGTTATTCATAAATAGCATTTGAGGTAGTAAATCATTGCATACTACGCAACAGTCTTAAACAGGTCTTTCGGGTGCCAGGAATTACTTCAACATTCTACAAAAAAAGTTAAACCATACAGCAAAATAACGCAAGATGTATGTACGTATTTGCACTCGGGTACACATCGGCTTCTGGGCGTATCGGTTTTTATTGTAACACATTGTATATTACCGTTTATTTTTTAGTTGATTCCTTGCGGCCTGTTTCTCTCAGTTCCTTCATCCGTATGAAAGGAATGCGGTTGTTTGGAACTGCACACTTCAGAAAAAGTAGAATTTTGTGAATCTTTCACGAATTTACTTGAATATGCCTAATAGTGATTTTTAGAATAGGTAACTTATAGTCTACTGTTTCAAATTTCCCTACAATAAAGTCAGATCTAAAATGGGGTAGCCGCCACTGCTTTGGAGACCACTCAGTTTCAAGATCAAAGTGGCCAAGCAGCTAAAACGCGGTGGTGGCGGTGGCGGTGGTGGTGGCGGTGGCGGTGGCGGTCTTGCGTAGCGCAGTGCATATCACACATTGTCGAGGTGGATATAAGCGCCAGATGAACAAGAGTGCGAGTCTTGACGAGTACATTGTGTTTTTTTTACTTCCTCTACTAATAAGTAGGGGAAGTATTGTATTCTACCCAAATATTCGAGATTTCCCCGGAAATATGTTTTGAGACCCCCTGAATCCAAAAAAAAAGCATTTTTAGAAAAGGGTCTGCGCGCGTGCGTGCGTGTGTGTCTGTCTGTCTGTGGATAGCATAACTCAAAAACGAAATGTAGGTTAAAAACCAAAGTTGGTATTTAAGTTTAATGTCTTTCAAGGATGCGACACGAAGATTTTGAAGAAAATAGCCCCACCCTAAACTACCCTTTACATGGAACATTTTTCGAAAATTTTTATATTCTTGAAAATGGCTCTAACGATTTTGATTAAAATGTCATATATTATGTTTGAGATATTTTTATGACAAATGAAATTCATATCTTGAATTTTCTGTCTATAGCCCCTGTAGTCGTATTTACTCTGGGTGACTTGCATAGCTCGTAAACTGTTAGACCAAATCATACTGTACAAAAATGTAGATCTTGCTAAAATACACAATCTATGTCTTAGGAACAAAACGTGTATATGACAAAAGATATTCCTCGTTATGGTGAGTTTCGGAGTGAACAATGATGTTCTATTTCAGGAAAGTTTTAAGAAACACATTGCCTTTTCCTTCATCGTATTATTTCTATTGTTTTCTCTTTCAAAAGAGGGTAGTTTAATTTCTACTTTGTTTAATTTCTCCTTTCAAACATTTACAAGCCCACTAGATTGCTGGCAGACAAATTAATACGAACAACGATTTCCAAATAAACAAAACCTTACAATCGCATCATGTAATGCAGTTGTAGTAATTTGTATTTCATAACATTGCTTAACTAGAAAAAGGTAATTCTTGATAGTAATGCTTGTAGAACTCTTGTTCAATGCAAAAAGTCAGGTAGAGATCATGTTTCTGAAAGTTTCGAATCGCCAGGCCCAAATGCCCGAAATGGTTTACCCTACAAGAAAATTTATTCAGACAAAAGTAAACAAATGGGAAATCTTCACACACAAACTGGGCTCTGCAAAATGAGTGCTGCTTATAGCATGAAAAAGAAATGTTTGAATAGAATCAATGTGCCGTGTATGTAAAACTCCTGTCTTAATGGGGAGAACAAGTACATCTCTAGTAGTACTTCAGTCTTCAGTAGACTTTGAAGTATGGTGGTATGGGGCATTTTGCCATAGGCAAAAGTATCTCTTACTAGCCATTCTCGAAGATGGCTCAATTCATTACTTTGCCAGCCTACATCATTAGCACATTAGAAAAGTACCACACACATGAGAGATTTAAATGTTCTCTGTCACAATTGACCCAATGAAACTTATATGAAATATATAGACATTGCATATATTGCGAATGTTATCGTGCATGCTAAACATGTCCATCTTCTCAAGTAGGTGTATAATACATTTATTAAAAAACTTTAGCGGCATTATTCAATGCTGCAGATGTCAGTTTGGATAGATTTTGAGTGTGATGATCAGGAATCAAAAGTAGAGAGATAAACAAAGGGATCCACTCAAGCAGGTTTGGTACAAAATATGTCATAGAACGAGCCCAATGTAAAATGCTCAAGTGTATATACATAATCACATGTCGAATGTGGTGCATCAGGATTGCGAAAAGGTCACACAGAGATTGATGGAAATTCAGAAGCGTGCATTTTGTCCAAGCTCATGAAAGCCTAAAATGATTTAGTTAAATTGCAAGAAATCATAAAAATCTTTTGGAAGGCAGGGTCATGAATAAGAAATCCACGGTTGACGTTTTCTTCAATTTTTACCTTTTCATGTTTAGAATGTATGATATTACATTTTAAAATTACACTGAATCACCTAGGACGCTAAGAGCTGTCAAGAGAAACGAAAGATGACCAAACTGCCTCAATAAGAACAAATACTCTTTAATTGGGTGAAATAAGACATAGTGTGCTCTGTTTGAACCACGAGTACGCATCTCAGGTCGTGAACTGTTTCTGTGCACTCCATATGATCCAGTGTTGTTAACCAAGCACTACGTGAAGCAGCCGTTTGCGGTTCAGCCAGGAGAGTACATTGCATATTATCCTAAAATAAAGTTTTATACTTGTCCATATAGAGTAAATCCAACAACAGAACAGATCGGAGTTTATTTCCTCTCCACCGCTTTCAGAATCTTGGGGGAAATGTTGGTCTCAATTTTAAAATTTATAACTCTCGATTACGTATTTTATCTACGCCCAGTTTAAAGCTGAATGTATTAGTTGCGGTTCTTTTTAAGATATCCGTGTTTTGCTGTTGCTTCTTTAGTGCTTTCGCTTCAAAATTTTATTTATTTTCAATAAATACGTGTAAATACATGCAGCTCAGATTCTGTAAAAGGAACCATTTGCATAGGTATTTGAATTACTTATTGAATGAAAGAATGAATGTGAAGCTGATTGTAGCGACATGTAAGATTGATGCATGCTGCATCACTTGTATTCTCAAGGTGAAAATCCGACAGGTTGTTAAAATCTGTGTATATCTCAAAGCATGCTAAACGAATCCTGTCATAGATTTATGACAAAGCGTGGATGAAATAATCGCAAGAACTTGATGTAGGGTTGCTTCATATCAGTGCTTGATTGCTCTTCAAAGGATATGCATTTATACCTGTTAGAAACCCTTGACCCTGTCAATCTTTCAGAATTCGAATGGCTCCTTTAGACGTAACCAGTAGTCGTGAACTTGCTTAGCATAAGAAACTTGCGGTTCAAGTCTGACGACCCTTGACGATGAAACACGAGTTATCACATTGTTTTCTCTCATATTCACTAGTCATATGAAATTTTATTTCGTGCTAATATTTTGATGATGCTGTCGAAACTTTGAATACTTCTCTTCTACCTCAAATAAGAGTTTCCCTTCTTTGTGGCTCAGTAACCAACGAACATCTTCATTGATATCTGAAGCAGCTCAGCGTGCGTGTTTGGTCATTGTTAGCAAACGTGGTACCCATCGAATGGAAACCTTTCTCACAGGATAGAATGTGCGGACAGAGCCTTGAGTCTGTAATGTCAGCCACTCGCATGCCTTCAATCGGCGATCACCGAGTTCGGTATTGTGACTTTTTGTCAGTCTTGTCTGTTATAGCGATTTTCGGTTGCCTTGAGCGCCCACAGTCTTGAATGGATCCACGGCCGTGCTTAGTTCAATAATCCACTTTCGAACCATTGAAAAGGAACGGAAGGAATACTTCATTGTAGAATCTGCTTTTCGTTTCTGTTTGTCTTCAAAATAAAGTGCCATACCATGGCTCTTATTTTATCTATTTTGTGGGAAATGTTACCACTAATTCCTTTAAATGATCTTCACAGACAAGTGACTACACTTGCATGTCATTTATAGGGTGACACTTAATGACTCTTAGAAATTTGGCCATTTTCACATCTCTCAAACAGGCCGATAACTTCCAAACCTTCGTCACATACAGGTGGAATGGCATCAACATTCAACTATTCTTTATTTTACTCGTACTGACAGTAGATACCTGGTAGAGAGGTGCTATGGCGCACCTGAGGCGCTAACTGAATGATGCTTATGAAAGATATGCATTACGAAATGACAGTGCCACATTGTTGCAATGGAGAACTCTGGAAGTTTATTTTATTGTCACTGAAGCAAAATCCTTTGGTAATAATTAGCAATCTAAGACCGTAATTCACATTACATATGCTGCAGCTTACCTTCAGATGTCGGGAGCTGTCTGCGTAGTAAGAATAATGACATTTTTGATCTGCGGCCAGGTCACTGTGTGGGAGGATTATAAAGCAGACTGTCAGCACTAAGCCGAGTGTATAAAAATTTTGGAACTGGGTCGAGTCATCTCGTGGAATGTGCCTCCCACAAGTTCTACATTTGCTCCCTTTATGCAACATCTCTTTGTAAGGAGGTGCTGATAAATAGCTGCTCTAGATTCTGTGCCATTTGCGCAATAAAGGGGTCAATTACAATTTTTCTCATATTCTTGTTTGAAACTGTGAGCAAGAATTCTCTATGTGTTAATGGCTATTGTTCAACTTGTCGGCATTTAATTTAGAGAGAAGAATTCAATTAACAAATTTCTTATCCCCATACGTCTTGATAGGCTTTTTTAACTTCAGGCGAAGTTTTAACTCTATCGAAATTTAAAAGAATATGGACACATTTTTTCATTGATCTTCGGAACTAAACAAAATAGAAACGTGCAAATGTTTTTGATATATCTTAATATCTTTGAAGTTGCTATACATATAGCTACCTACTGGTACATCACAGAGGTCTGCTGTTAATTCCACCTAATCATCAGGCTTGTAATCTTGAGGACCAAAAATAAAGTTGACTGTAGTGCAGTATATAAAATGGTTTACTCCTGTCCATTGGGCTGCATACACACGCGCTCTTTTGGGGAAGGTAGGAGACATCAGGTAACATGATAGCATTGCATCCTATTCAATTGTTACCGAAGAGTGCAAGCCTGCTTATTACCTTCATGATGGAGTTAGTGACAAAAATGGCGTAATCATTATATCGGAACTCTTATGAGAATACAAACGTCCCTCCTCTCTCCTGCACTAAAATCGGGGGGAGTTAGGATCCCGCCGTCAAGTGTGCACTAACGCGATCATTCGAACCGTTTTATAATTGATTCCAGAGGCGTTACAGTAAAACAGTTACAAGCATTTTACATTGTGATGCCTTTTAACTGTCCCTGCTTTAGCGCTTTGGAGTTCCAATATAAGGCAACACGCTCTATCATCCTCTGATTCAAGAGGGCCAACGCGATGATGATGGAATTGAGTACCTTTAATTTTGGTTAAGTGAAGTAATTATAAGTATTTAGCGATAACACTTGTGTGTAAACAGTAGATACGTTATGAATTTGTGCCTGCGTAATAATTGGGAGAAAAGAAAGAGGTTATATTCCGACACTCTCGTGAACGAATCGAAGAATCACGACTTTATTTAGGAACTGGAACACTTCTCTACATGCATATTTTAAGTTGTTGGTCAACTTGTGGAGTGTTAAAAAGGTAAATTCAGCAGAAAGTAAAAGAAAATAATTTAAAAATAATAATTAGAATGTAAGTTCAGCAGAAAGTACGAGTTAAAGAGCATAATTTAAGTATTCGATATTTTCCATTACTTTCTCTTCTCAACGTTCTACAAATTCTTCTTACAAACGCTTATTCTTTAACTCACTTCGTGATAATCGAGACGAACTTTCATTACAAGTTCACATTTTTTAAAAAGCGATTCCCTATATCGCGATTCATGGCTTTTTTTAAATTCCGTGTTTTGCATGACCGAAGAACAACCGTGTTATGTTATGACCTTTTTACTCTTTTTCGTATAGGTTCTAGACTATTACGAAAGCTTATTTCTCATGTTAATCGAAATAAATCGTTACAGGAATAATTCCACTAGACATTTCTTTGCAGGAGATGGAGGAATTCAAAATAAGTCAGGTGTTATAAAGCTGGTCAGTATAGCCTTCAAGTTCATTCTCTATCCATGGAATTGCGAGACATCGCTGAATAGCGATGGAACTTAAAGAAAATTAAATTAGATTGCGTACAGCGAGTTCACAAGTAGTCATAGAAGGTCGTGAACGTTGAGCATGTCAATGGAAATGTACGGTATGGCATAAAACATATATACAGGCACAAAAAACAAAGCAGGGATAATTGAGAAACAATCAAATCTTCCGTGCAGTTATAAGATTAACATAGTCTACATTTACAAATACAAATTAAACTTTGTTTTAAACGTTGACTGGGCTTTTCCTGCCACGTCCCATTATTTAGGTATATAATTAGCAATGAATGGCATCTTTTGTCAGTTGTTCAATACATATAGATTTAAGTAGCTATTGAGCTGGCATCAATTGTAATTAAGTGATTTGCCACTAAAACAGCTAGAGACTACCTACAAAGCTACATAAGTATTAACAGCATAATTTGTCATTCAGATAATCTTGTATTGAATAAACTGTTTTGAGCTTACGTACTCTATAGCAGCAATTTTAGAAGCATTGAAATTATCAACTGTTCCCTTGAGGTCATTAGGAAGAGCATTAAATATGTTCATGGTTTCATAGAAAACACCTTTATGGAAGCAAGAAAGTTTTGCACTGGGATGATGGATGTTACCTTTTTGCCTCGTGTTTATGTCATTAATTTCATTGTTATAAATTTGGATCGATTGCATATCACGAATTTTAGAATCGAGAACATATACATGCAGGGAAGGTTAATATCTTCAGTCTTCCAAAAAAGGTCATTGCATGAGCGTCTGCTATGGGTTCTTCCTGAACTCTCTTCTTTCTGCACTTGGAGATGAACAAACATTTATGATAAGGAGAACGTTTGTTTTTCTCTTTAATTTTCCCTATATTGCTCTGTATTTGGTACCGGAAATATGTGTACAGAATGTAGTCATTCGAAATCTAATCATATACTTCAGGAAATAAGACGTGCATTGCTGTGTTCTTCGCTTTCTGTAGAGCGCAGCTAAACATAACACATTTCAACATGAAGCTGGTTAAAAGTTTAGACAAGATCATGTATAGAGCTTGAGGGAAAATTAAATAAAAATACATCAATAGTAATAACAATAAGAATAACAAAATTAATTGCCCACCTTGCGTGCCATCGAATTCGTGATCGCGTGCCACCTTGGGACAGGCGTTTCATAGTTTCCTTTCTGTAGCATGATTGTCTTTGAAGCCAACTTTACAGCCAAGCGTACAAATAATTCATCATAGAGTAAAGGTTGAATGGCTTCAAATAATTTTTTGACAGTTAAAGAGGTGACACCTTGTGGTCTAGTGTTGGCCTCTGGTTTCTAAGGTCGCGAGTTCAAACCCGGTGGAGGGCGATGGATTTTCTTCGGGCATGGCATGTCTTCTTTCGAAAGGGAAGTAAAGCCGGTGGTCCAGGATCGTAAATTTACATCTAAAACAACCTCAAGCCTCAAATCCTCTGAGTAAAACTAAATGGCCTTTCACACCCAATATAGAATGGGACGCCGAAAAACAACAGCAATTAAAAAGCGTCCATACACAAGAGAAATTGAATTTCATAAAGGGTCGATTGAAGATAAACGAGAATTTCTAACATGCAAGAGGCTGGGATAGAAGCTTATGGAGTTGAGTTGCTGATCATGACCATCTATCCAAGGCCATCTTTATCTAACAGGCCTGTATACGGAAAGAGATTACGTTAATGACGTCATCACGGGAGGCTTATGTTTATCACCTATTTGTTTATTACGGGAATGCAAAACATCAGTTCGTGGTTGGAACGCTAAGAAGTTGCTTGTGCCTTACAACGTGTCAGTAAACAAGTGAGCGAACAATTAAATTACAAAGTGGTGTAGTTTTCAATACAAAATGCCTAGGAAGTGTTGTGTGCCAGGTTATACCTCAAACTATAAAACAAGCGTAGAAAAGTATGTTACAGTGTTTTCGTTTCCAAAGGATCTACACACGAGAGACCAGTGGGTACGTGCTATTCAAGGGATATTTATGAACCAGATGTGGTATGTATTAAACATTTTTCTGAACAGCACATAGTGAAGGAATTTCCTGCTACGGGAAATGATGGAAGTGTTTTGTAGCACCCAGAACAACTCCTGAACTTACTGAAAATCCATAGCATTTCGTAAATAACTCGAAGATGAAAAAAACGGTTGATTTCCAGAGCTTTAAAAATAGAATTAGTGACATGAAATTAGAAGGATTCGCCGTCATCATAAAAGAAATTATTTTTTGTGAAAATTGATACTGAAGAAATTCCTAAAATTGTAGCAGCATTAGGGGCTCTAATGAGCTAGCTGTGGACGGGCCCTTAAACCCCAGTCACTCACTCACGTAGCAGCATTAAAAATTAATTCCAATTTTATTATTTAGGTTCTATAGGGTAAAACTGTAATACCCAATAGTAAATTTAAATGGAGTCTCGGTAAACAAATGATATTGGATAAATGGGCTAAATTTGATGCTATTTTGGTTCACAATAGCAAGTGAACAAACAGAACATAAAGTACTTCAGGCCGCCAAAATTGTAAAAGAATACTGGGGGGACATGAATGAAGATTCCACAGAATGTCTAAAACCTAAATTCCTAGAAGAGCAGGTAAAATAGGTCAGTCAAAAGCCAATTAAATATACGCCCGAAACCCTGTTATGGACGTGTTCAATTTATTTTTCTCACCCAGCAGCTTACAGACAGTTACGTGATTCCAATGTTCTTTCTTTACCCCATCCTGATTACCTCAGACAACTTTCTCAACCCTTCAGTCTTGATAGAAACTCTTGCATTTAAAATATTTATCAATGAAGGTGAAAATGCTTGGTGATCACGAAAAAGTAGTAAATTTGTTGAGACATATGAACAAGAATTTCTTAAAGTAGGAAACCAGAGAAACTTAATTCTACATTTAGGTACTGAGACATGTGACATTAGTAATATCGGTGTTGACTGTAATGCTAGTGATTGCAAGTTACTGGGTGCTATTTTGACGAGGAAAATCATAAAAGTAATAACTAACATCCTCTTGAAAAACTACTGCATTATTAAACAAGGCAGTTTGGTATTATCTACAGGAAAAAGAAAGAAAGAAACTGCAGATAAATTCGCAATGCGAACGTAAGAAGCATGCTCTGCCATTAACAACTATGCAAAGCATGTTTTCCACTAACATACTAATAGACATTAACTTTTAATACGAAATGTGAAAATATAAATGAATGCACGCTTCTTCCAGCGCAGAAATGCTGTAAAACATGTGTTTATTCTGTATGAATTGCTTGGAACGTCAGCCTCGCGCTGTGACGTCACGAATCGCATATCCAGGCCTGTTACTTAGAGAAGGCCTTGATCTATCCCCTTCTGATTTCGTCTTCCTTGCGTGTGCTGCATGACAGTCATTGGCATGATGAGTGAGCTTGAAATACATCAATTTTCTTAGGAAACGAGCAGTACAATCGGGTGAGACTGGATGACTGTGAACTATGTGAAGTTTGTGAATGTCACGAAATAGTTCTTGAGAGACTAGTGTTATATACTAAAGTACTAAGGAAAACCTTTGGGCTGATGGTGAATATGCTTAAATTGGTATTACTTAAAAGCTATGACTAAACAGTACTCATGACACCCTGAACTATCACAAAATTCCACCAAGAGGGGCCTCGTGCATTCTTGCCGCTAAGTAAACAAGTTAAGTAATTATTGGGATCTTTCTGAACATTCCTCATCCAGTCCAGTCTGATTATCCTGTAACAATTATACCTCCGCACACATTAAATAATTATTGGAAGACCATTATTTTGAATGAACTAAAATGTAAGCTTCAGTAAGCATTGTTATATTATGGAATATTAGATTTTATAACGTTGACGGTTTAGAATTATGTCAGCTTTAATTGCGTTTGTTTTTCAAAAGGCGTGCAAACATCAATCGAGAGATAAATAGATATTTAGGTCAGCTTTGCGGTTGCACCACCTCGGTAGCTGACAAGTATACTAAATAGCACATGTCCAGAGACACGCCAAGACAAGGAGAGACACATAACTCGCAGGATTTCAGATTTGAGAGTGTTAGTTATTGCATGTTGCGAGAGATTTATGAGAACAATAAGAATGAGCAAAGTCCCACATCTCGAGATAAAATGACTTTCCCATGGTGTCGTTAGCCACTTACACAAACATTGTCACGCCTACGTGGTTGAACCCTTGTACTCCATGATGGATATTGCAGTAAACGTTTCTCCATTCACGCAATAAAGAATGGGCCTTATTATATCTAATGATGTCGAGGTTACTGGTGGAAGTGCATCCATACAGCTGCTGTCCCGCATCTATTTAGTGCGTGTAATTAGTTGCCGTTTACGGTCGGGACCTTCGTGCGCTCCGTCAAGTGCCTTACATGTTGACCCGCGAGGATGTCAACGTGTCATGGTCATCACGAGTCCATGTTTGTTTATCTTTTCCACTTGCTTTCGGAATGAGATCAGGTTTTTAAAGATCAAGGAATTCTCGGGTTATATTCAGGTTGCATTGGGTAGAGAGAAATCTCAGGGAGACGTGGTTTTTACTAGAGTATTAAGTTATTTGTGTTTTTGCCCTCATTAGAAAGCAACTTAATCGCATGTGTACAAAATATTAAGAAAGTAACATTAAAAAAATCTGATGTGTTGCACTCACACGACTTTCTCTACTCTTGTACTAACCATTCTTACAAACTCATATTCCTATATCTTCTTCGTCTTAGTTGAGATAAACATTTGCAGAAATTATCTTATTGCTTATTTCCTTGTAGGTGCAAGGAATACAGTAGGCTTTGAGCGAGTCAAATCTTTCAAATCTTTCGAATTCCGTTCTCTTTGCACAGTTAACATATAAAAAATTAATAACGTTCCATTTGAAAGAAGCATAAGTTCTCCAAAACTCACACAAATAACAAGGCATATATCCGAAATGGTTCATTGTACAAAAAAAAAAAAAAAAAAAAAAAAAAAAAAAAAAAAAAAAATTACTTGGGCATAAATGGTGTATTTTAGCAAGATCTACATTTTTGTATAGTAAGATTTGGTCTATCTCTTACGGTTTACCAGTTATGCAAAGGTCATCCAGAGTAAATAGGACTGCATGGGCTACAGCCAGAAAATTCAAGATGTACATTTCATTTGTTAAAAATATCTCAAACAAATGGCATTTTAATCAAAATCGTTAGAGCCATTTTCAAGAAAATGAAATTTTCAAAAAATGTTCCATGTAAAGGGTAGTTTAGGTTGGAGCAATTTTCTTCAAAATCTTCGTGTCGCACCCTTGAAAGACATTAACTTTAAATATCAACTTTAGTTTTTAACCTACCTTTAGTTTTTGAGTTATGCTATACACAGACATACACATACGGACCTTTTTCTAAAAATGCTTTTGGGGGGGATTCAGGAGGCCTCAAAACATATATTTCCTGTGAAATCTCGACATCGAACTTTTGGGTGGAATACAATACTTCCTCTATGTACTAGAGAAAGTAAAAAATGGAAAATTATATTCTGTCATGTCTTAAGAGAGGCGCTTACAATTGAAAACTGACAGAAACAGTTAAATATAACAGCGAAGTGCGGAAGACGTGTAATTTACATTAAAAGTGCAAGAGCGAACTGAAGATACTTCCCAATAAAATGGTTCGAGTATATTCAACATGTTGAATACTCAAGAAACATGATTTACTGATATAATATTCAACATTCTGAGATCGATACCGTGGGAAGCATGACAGTCTGTGCAACCATTCTCTATGCATTCGCGAGTCACATTAATTTTGCTACCTGTAGTTCGCCCACACGTATTAAAGGTTGAGGTGGCTTATGTAGGTTAATGATGGGAACTTAGTTACACAAGGGAAAATAAATCATGACCAAGAATGTAACCAAGGTCCCATGGGCCGACATTTAGTTCGAAAGCTTAATGAGCATTACGGCCTTTTAACCCAGAAATTTCTCTATTGGAAAACATTTGTGTGCGGAAACCCGAATTTTCAATGACAGTAAAACTCTAAAATTGATTAAAACATGTCTACTCCTAATGACTTCTTATGGAGCTAATTGAGAAATATTATTACGCTTCGTGTTATTTAATGGAGCATGCGGTGCATCCTCATCTGTTGAGTATCGGTGATCTGTACAGGTTTGATTAATTTGCTTAAATGTCTTTTGTCTACAAACAGTTTTAATTAACAACGATCCGTTAATGTCTGGGAACAAAAATGTTTCATTTAAAATTGTGACTTTACATGCAAGTACTCCAGAAACTGGTAGACTGCTAAGAGAAGCGTGTGCTGACTACAACACAGTTTACCTGCTAAACATAATTATCAGTGCAAGGCCTTGAGCAGGCTGCGCTCAGTGAGCACCGGTTGCCCAGTGCTATAGTAGACCATAACTCCATTTGTGTCGTGAAGATTGTGTGACTAAAGATGGTCAGCGCTCTAGAAACTCGGAGGACGAGTAGAGATTCACCACAAGGCTATATGTTTCGGAATTTGATTAATGGTTGACTTGTGAAGAGCTACCCGTGAATATAGCACATCCAAATTAGAATTTTTGCCCCAAGAAATTGTGTCCAAAAATGTGCAAGAACTGGTCATAGCTATTGGAGTATAAAAAACAAGACTGCGTAACAAGGATCTGATGGGGCATGTATTGATCAGCTAGAATACGTTCACTCGCTCAGCCTACAGTTCTGAGATAAAGTTGTTCATGTGCGTTTACCCTAAAATGAAAATTTTACTTTAGGATCGACATCTATAACGTTATGGCCTGAACGGAATTACATACCTATGTCACAATGAAATCGGGACTGAACCTAAGCGGAAGATTAATCGGCATCCAACATTTACCACAATGTCGGGAAACAATGAACAATTTTGATGTAAGCAGATTTGTAAATAACTTGTAGGCAAGGAGGTAACTCTTATTTATTTCTGGAATTACCCTCTTTCGTATCACTGGTATGACGGTGAACCTTATTTCACACGCCTTCTCTGAAAATTACTTAGATGAACCAGTTAAAATTGTAGATTAGTGGAATCTCCATTTTGAGTGCTAGAAGCCTTCAGCTACAAGGTTTTCTGAAATAGTACTAAAATTGGGAATCGGCTAATAACCTAGATAGATCGCGACTGCTGGTAATGTTCTTGGCGAACAGATTCGAATGCTTTATCTTAAGCCGAAACACGAAGCTGTGTTCTTGAATATATTCAGGTATTGAGAAATTCTGTGAAAAAGCACACCAAAGGCAGGTCAGTAGAACTCAAGTTTCTTGGTTTTATCGTTTGATCAAAAGATTAAAAGTTACCATGTACATGCCAGAAAGAAACATATATATGGCACGACATATCGTAAAAATAGCAGGCAAGGGCAATTATCTATCACGAATTTACCACGAAACATCGGCACGAACTGTACCTGTGTATGATAATAAAATTAATTCTAGGACACGATAGTAACATAGCGGAGCTATGATATTGCGACTGCATTAATACAAGCGTTACGCTTCCACGATCACTAAGGTCTGTATTGCGCCAAACGTTAAGACCTTGGTGTGACTGTAATCTGTAATGAGCGTTTGCCGTAGCATTTTGGAGTAGCACTCTTACTCAGGCTGAACGCATGCGTGCATAACAAAAAAGAAACGTAATCGTGTTCTGATCGAGAGGAAACCGTTAAATAGAGCACAATAAGCTGTTATTAACTTCTTCACCGTAAATCCCATATAGCGCGATTACCTGAAACTAGCGTATAATCGAATCGTTTCGTGAGTGTACTTGCTTAAAGTAATGTTGGAATAATTCCGTGCCCATGAATGTGGGATCATCATCACACCATTTGTATTCAAGGATTACACCCCATAGCGCACCATAATAATCTTCCAGTACGCCTGAAAATATTTTGAGAAATGTAGTTTCCTGATCTTTCTTGTTTTGCAACTTGTCTCTATTGTATGTTTAGTATATTTACCTAAGTTGCATATATTTTTTCTGGTGCCTTTATATCCAGGAGAGCCTTAGAGGTCATATACTTTAGGAACATCACCTCTGCAGTTTGTTTTCTGATTAGTTCCGCCCAATTCTCACGTCCATAATTCTACAGTGAATATCAGATGTCTATTATATGTACACCATTTCACTAGTGAAATACACCTTTAGGATTATTACAGATCGTTCATTTACATAATTGAATCTTGAATTTCTGTGGTAAATTTTAGGTTTTAAATTTGTAATCTTTTCTTTTCAGGTAAGATATACAAGTCTGGTTGGAGTCCTTTTACTCTTAAATGATGCTGGTAAGTTGTTAAATAATATAAATATTACGTCATTTTATGATCTCATGTGGTTACAAGTGTTTTATGGACCAAAAAGAGCCATGAAGTGTTTTGTTAATTTGTTAAAAAAAAAAAAAAAAAAAAAAAAAAAACTAAACTCCAGCATTGAATTTAAGATCCTAGCCAGTACTAGCTTGGGACATTGCGCATATATAGCCACGGATAAAATGATTGAGTGCAATAGAAGCGCAGAATATTTGTAACCACGTCGGGTTGCAGCACGGTTTACACAAATCGACATTTCCAATTTGTAGCCTGAGTTTGATACTCTGTTCTATATGTTATCGTCTGTCGGACACACAAATAGACAGTTTTCTACATTTGTTCGTTATCAGGAACAAATACAAATGCGAGTGGTGATTCAAGATACTGGCTATTTGTATGTCCGACAGGAACAGATTATCAATAAAGATGAATTATTTGTGATTTTTAGTAATTTACGGTGAATGACGGTATTTAATCAAACCAACATGTTCGCTTGACATTAAACTCCTAAAATAGTTACTAAATTGCAAAAATGACCATGAAATTCCCGAAGAAGGGAAAAATAATGGGGTGTGGTACCCTCATTGTACTTTTTCTACCCACTACAACTTCGCAAAGTCTCATATATTATACTGTTCATGTAAAAAGTGATTCTTATCTACAGATTGCGTTATTCACGATTAATGTTTGACTGATTCCAGATTAAGCAATATGAACTTAGTCACAACGAGGCGAGGTGGAGTTGCGGGAATTTTATGCGACTCGAATTCGGGAGGTCCGAAGCCCAAACCCCCAAGGCTACCTAATCTAACCTAAAGTTTTTTTTTTTTCGAGATTTTCCTCGGTTGTTAGGCGAATGTTGGGTTGCATGATTTGATCTGCGAATTTTGCTATCATCCCTTTTACTACTACCATCATAGCAGTCTTTTGGATCAGTTACCCATCCTGGTTATGTTATGATCAGAAGTTTGCTTGCTCCTCGACCGGCTACTGACACAAGGTATTGGTTTGTAAGTCCTTGGGGGTGCAAGTCCTTCAAAAAAGAGAGTAATGTGTTGAACCCCACCATGGTTACATGCACGATATGGGAGAAAAACCACAGCCGTTTGCATTCGTTTGTTTTAGCCACTAATGAGCCCATACAGGAAGAAAGAATTACGGATGCCTTAAACGGCAGCACCACGTTTCAATCTGGGTTAGTTCAAGCTTTTAACGAATATTTTGAAAATGCATACCATAGACTCGTATATTGTGATAAATGACAAGTCCAGTTACTTCTAATGCCACTTTATTTCTTGTAAAACTGAATCGCAAGACACAGTTCTCATTTTTATTGATAACACAATTTACAACTGGTGTTCTTGCAACTCGCAGCTGTTCAATCCTGGCGTAAGCTTGACACAAGAGCACATCAGCCTAGCAGTTTACTCATTCAACTTTCTCAACCTAACTGGCTCAACACTGACAGACTGACCTGACCGGACCGAATCGCTTATATATGTATAGCGGAGAATTAGGTGCGGGTGGCTTCTCTGAGACTTGCTCCTCGAAGGTTTTCTTAAAAGCCCGGTTTGAAAACGGCCTTTATCCCTGCCGCTCGTTAACCTAGCAACGTAGTGGTGTGAGGTAGCTGATCTTGCGCGTCCTTTGATGTGTGACCTCCGTCACAGTATTGTATATTGTGTCAATTTCTGCAGTAAATGTAACCTTTCGACTTTCTCTACCATATGTATGTAGGAAGTAGAGAAGGCATTACATTCCACCGAGAAATTCGATATTGAGATTTCTCTGAACATTCTCGTTTGAAGTTCCCTAAATAAAAAAAATACATTTTTAGAAAAATGTGCGTGCTTTTATGAGAGTAGCATAACTCAAAATCGAAAGATTGGTATTTGTATTTAAGTTTTAAGTTCATCTTCCAAGGAAGCGACTCAAAGCTTTTCAAGAATATCCCCTTTACATTGAATATTTTTCCAAAATAGTGATTTGCTCAAAAATGGCTAACGAGTTTGATTAAAATACCACATGTTTAAGATATACATTTCATTTGTCATGAAAATATCTTAATTTGCTGGGAATATCCGCTGAAGCCCTTTTTATTCTGGATGACTTTTGCATAACTATAGTAAACCACAAGAGATAAATAAAATTTTACTGCACCAAACATATAGATCTCGTTAAAACATTCAATTTATGTCAAATGCATTTTTGGTTAAGTCAACCATTTCCGAGATGTTATTTGTTTAAATTTTCCAATACATTTACGTTGCTTATTTTTTTATCTCTTGGTCATGCAAAATAACGGAATTTCAAAGCCACCACATAGTGACCAGCTCTTGAAATATTTGACTATAGGATACTGTATTCCTATATTCCCCTTGCTCATGCAAAACAATTAGCAATAAGATGCTTTCTGCAAATGTTCACCTCGATTAACATGAAGTAGATATAGGAATAAGCGTTTTTAAGAATGTGTATATGAGACGAGTGTACAAAACATCAGCCTTTTACTTTCTCTGCTGGAAAGTAGAAGGAAGTATTATATTCCACCCAAAAATTCGATGTCGAGATTTCACCGGAAATATGTTTTGAGTCCCCCTGAATCCAAAAAAAAAAAAAAAAAAAGCATTTTTAGAAAAAGGTCTGTGTGTGTGTGTGTGTGTGCGTGCGCGCGCGCGCTAGTCTGTGTACAGCATAACTAAAAAAGAAAAGTCGGTTTGAAACCAAAGTTAGTATATAAGTTCAATGTCTTTCAAGGATGCGACACGAAGATTTTGAGGAAAATAGCCCCACCCTAAACTACCCTTTACATGGAAAATTTTTCGAAAATGTTGATTTTCTTGAAAATGGCTTTAACGATTTTGAACAGTTTTTAGTTCATAGTGGATTATGCATGTCCAGAGTAAAAAGTAGTGCAACATACCGTGGGTAACAATATGCTGCGAAATTTAAACGTATTTTAAGTTGTGATGGTAAAATCCTGTATTGTCAGCCATGTGGTAAAGCTATAACGGCAAACCAACGTTCGCAAATGACACAATATTTAAGTGGTAACAAACTTAAGGTAGCTATTTTAAAAAATAAAACTATCTTTTATTAATGATCCAATGCCAAGTACTTCAGCAGGACCTTCCAAATAGTCAGTATATTGCAGGGATTTGTGCAGAGCATTAGTTTCAGCAGACATAACCATTTCTAAAGTGAACGTACCTCAGTTTGGAACATTCCTGACGAAATATGCAAATATTGACACGCGTGATGAATCAACTTAGCAAAAGCTTTAACTTCTCAAGTGCTACGAAGAAACTGTGACGTATGTATGCAAAATGAGTGCGTAATGAAAAAAATATTGATGAGCGAAACTCCAGATTCTACTGGTAGGAACATAGGAAACGTAGGAGTATTGGAGAATCTTTCTGAAATTTCAAAATAATATTTTCTATTGACCTGCCAAGACATGCCTGCTGCAAACCATATTGACTATTTCCAGATTATTTAATGAGACAATGTATATATTGTGGCCAAATTGTGTACGATATGACATTGTTATTTTTGACCGATGCTGTACCATACATAAAAAAGGGCAGCAATAGGACTTGCAGTTAGTTAGGATTGCATAGAATATATGAGGAAATTAGAATCACGTTTCTTGACATTGACAAATTGGTTTCTAATGGGAAAATAATGTTCATTAGATCATCTAACAAGATTGAAATTTCTCCGAACAAAAATGCAAACACTCCGCTGCCTCCTGCGCCTGTGATGAATTGCTGGGGAACATGGTTGACAGCAGTTCAGTACTACGCAGAAAACCTGGATGGTTTTGCTGCTTGTCATAAATGAACTAAATTGTAAAGATGTCAATTCAATTAAAATTCTTCAAGAACTTTAACTGACACTGTGTTAAGAAGTGACTTAGTACACATTTCCGCAAATCTGTGTTCCCTCTGTGATTCCAAAAAGCAACTGAAATCAGTAGGAATGTCTTTGAGAGAAGCAGTTCAAGTAATTCATGATGTTGAAAAACAGAAAAAGAAAAGAAACAAGAAAAAGTAACTTGTACTTGTAGCTCTTTTTGGTCCTGCAGCGCAAAACTTAAAAAGAAACTGCAAGTGGATTTATCATCATCTATAAAATTTCAAATGTGTTGGATGGGTGACATGACATTATTGATATGAGTGTGAGTGCCATAAATTTAAATGATGCTAGACTTCTTGTGGCGTGAAACGATCATTTTCGAAATTCAAGACACTTCTTCGTGACATTTGTCAATCTTTCGGGATGGAAAATTTGAGGGATCATGTGGTCGTTTACTGTAACTCTTAGAGTACTTGATAATCCTTTCCAGGAATAATATCTAGTGTGAGTATCACGTACATTTACATTAGCTCAGCCATTTAGATCTTAAAAAAGATTTTATTTGTTTTAGCACATATTTTTTACTTTTTTCATACATTTTTGACATTTTAATTACATAACAATCCGAGTCCTAATGATCACTGTGGTGATCGTTGGATTTGGGATGATGTGCGGAATAGAGAAAATAGTGGAACTTCCGGATTCTATTGCAGATTCGTCTTTCAACATGAATTCGGCGTAAGAAGGCGCAAGCCGCTATCCTTGATTACAAGCCAGTAGAGGGGCAATGATGCGTAATGTATGTCATCTCTGTTTACCAGCTGCAGGGCGCGGTTCTGTTAACTTACCGGTTAGGTCCGGGACCTTGATATTGCACAAATTGTTTCCTGTTGCTGTCTTGCTGGATTAGAAGATGAAGAGCTCCCAGTCATGGTTCACGGCCCGCGTTCAGCTGTTCTACGAAACCTTCATATATGGTTTGGTGACTTTCGTTTCGCTTTGGCACATAAACATTTACTTTTACCGGTTACAATGATTTAGTTAGTAAATTGATACCACTTTCTTAATACAACAAAATAATAGTTGACCTGTGCAAATAACTCTTACTATCTGATAAACGACAGAAAATATAAATTTAAATATTTCTTGGATACAACGATGCGTATTTTCAGTTATAGATGTTTTAGAAAGACGTCTGCGTGCGTTTTATTATTATTATTATTATTATTATTATTATTATTATTATTATTATTATTATTATTATTATTATTATTATTATTATTATTATTATTATTATTATTATTATTATTATTATTATTATTATTATTAAACGACGCTGGCGATTGACAATGTGATATTAGCGTCGCCGACGGCTGTAGCCCGTTTGGAATGGTCTAGTTGATTTTACCTGAAAACACGGAAGCGTGTAGTAACTCCTAAAGTTACGTATAGACTGTATTTTAACTACAAAGGGGGCCAACGTGTGCATTGTGTGAAAATATTAAACTGAGTAAACGTGGCGAGCTAAAGTGTGGATAAGTGAAAGCTTCCTGCACAAACAGAACATATAAAGTAGTGCTTTATACTGATACGCATGTCTTCAAAAGTGATCAATGTATCCGTCATCAGCCAGTGACAAACGGAAGTTGTAAGGAGTGCGGTCAAAAGAAAAGCAGAGGAAGTACTGTTTTTGCGACCTAACAAGTTCATGTGATCAAGCATTCAAATGGCAACACGTGCGGTAATTGGTAATTTAGTGCCCAAAGACAGTGATAATACGACATTCTGTGTATCGAGTTGGCTAATTTAAAGGGGTATAAATAGAAACCATTTAATACAGAATCGGTACACTGTTAACAATTTATCTCCTGCATCGTTTTAGTTAGCAAAATTTCATTGCCTACAGGCTCCTTTCCTATGTATTCGACTAGAATGACACGATTCTAACGATAACGTATTTTCGACCAAGGAATCAAACTTTCAGTGCTGTTTTGTTACCATAAACGACAGTGTACTGTTTTGGTATCTTTTTGAGATATTTAGACTAAACTTCTTAAAAGTAAAAAGCCTTATCTGTTCCAGTAAAAACCCGTAAATGAGTGCCATTAGAATGCACTTGTAAATACATAGTAGAATTTTGCGTTTTAATAACACTGCTCTGCATTTCGAAAAAAAATTGATGTTTTAGTTTTGAATGCCAATTACCTATAATTTTGGGGTGTTAATTTCAAATATGCTGTCAATTTTCTTGTATCACTCCCAGATGCTTTAAAAAATGAAAACAAAAATTTCATATAAATTCAATTAAAATATATACCGCGTGGAAGGGACTTATTACATTCCTTCTATGTGCTTCATAGAAGCATTACAAACAAAAAGGTGTAATGGCGTTTTGTCCTTTGATCAGTCGTTTTTGTTCCAAATTGGATGCATAATTCCACAAGAATGTACGAAGATAATAGTTTGTTACTTGTTAAATGCGTAGAGTAGCTTACTTCTATAATAACTTCGGTAGTAATTATGTGACATCCACGGGGTTTCGAAATAATCATTTAAAATAATTAAAGTAATATTGTGAGCAGCTTGTTCACACGTGAAGTAACTCGGCAACGTTGCCTTGACTTTGGTCAGGGAATTGAGCCGGCTTCTGGATGTGAACAGGTCGTTCGCTTGCAGGATGGTGTAATGTTTCGGGAGATAACGATTCTATTGGCCTACACTCGCACAGTAATAATGGAAGGACACGGCATAGTGTTTGTTAACGTTCACGAGACACCACGCTGCAGTGTTTATGTACTGAGCTAGTGAAAGTGGCACCCACTCAATCTGCAGTGTTGCCAGCTTGTTTTCGACAAAATTAAAATATCTTCGTAGAAAATGGTCAGAGACAAGAACGTAAGATAAAAAATGTATTCCAAATACCGAGATCTATCACTGGTTTAAATTAATGCAATGACTTCCATTCCAATCTGTATTTACACTCCTTTACGAGATAGTGTCATGTTTAAGAACGTGATGTATATTAGAATTATGTAATTACGTAATTGTAAACACAATGTACGTACGTTTCACAAGAACTACCAGCAATTGATATAATTTATATTATTTTACAGGACGAAACTTTCTTTTGGCACTTCTTCCTTAAACATGAGAAGTACTTTCCCTTTTCAGGTACGAGCAGTGGTCTGCATTCATGTTAACTGTCCAACCACCATAATGTCTTCTTTCAATGTCTTTCAAATTTTGCTGAAAACGTTCACATGTTCCTCGCTCTAAAATCCAAGACAATCTGAAAAATAGACATGCTAGCATATAGGAAGTGTGACCTCACACTCATGCCACAACTTATTTTACTCAAACTTTGTAACATGGTGTACACAATGATTATGTAATCTAGACTTCTTTTGTTTCCTAGGAAATTGTTGCTTTTCTGTTTGACTCGTTGCATCCTCAGAATTGGTAAGACGCATGTTCCTCATCTGAGGTTCAGTAAACACATCTGCCTTCAGTTGCTTTAGGGTCATTTTGTGATAAACACTACATATGTACCTAAAATACTGTACTTTTTAGGACACATGCACTGACTTATGATACCCAGTTTTACGAAACAGAAATTATTTACTTTCTCAAAACTGTGACGTGATAGGAAAAAGAACGGATTACACGTTTTCACACGGCGTAAAAATATGCTTGGAACATGCATTCATTCGAAATCAGAGCAGTTCAAACAGTTTCATTGGTGACCTTTCAGTTTCATGCCTATAAAGGAAAGTGTTCATTAATGTGAGGTTGAGTTCTGTTGACTATTTATGTTCGGTAATTGAACTTTTCCGGTTGCCATAAGACAGTGTTTTTCCATTCTTAGTTTACCGTCTCTTCAGGGGAAAAATAAATAAAAAGAAAAAAAGAAAAATCCCATCGACCTTGCCCACATATGCAGCCGCAGCACTGTAACCCAAGATACGACCACTGTTGCATAACAAAGCCTACTTCTTCGTGCGACACAGCCCTTTCGGCAGATGTCTTTCGCTGACACAAATTAATACCTAGATTCAGAGTATTAGAACAACACATAACTTTGGAATAACACACGAACCTCAGAAAATGGATTTCAAATTAATAATCAGTATATGTATAGCCTCAGGTTGAAGATGTCCATGTTAGACAGTAGTATTCATTCTGGCTGAAACTTTTCAACTTTGCTCGTTTGAGAATCAACGATTTAATCGACAGACAATTTATGCTTTCTCTGCCTCCTGCATATATTGAACACAGGACAATTACAATAAAATTTACAAACAAATCGTTTAATATAGAAATGGATGTTGGTATTATGGAGAAGATACACTCCAATACCGGTTGATCGTTCACAATGAAAATTGGCGCATCTGAGTTTTATCATGGAGCTTGTTTCAAGATTTTTATGCTATCCATTTTATTGTGCAATATATTGCATTCACATGGTTTTCTCTGCTCGCTTTTCTTTTACATAACACATTCACGTGTTTTTGTCTACTCCCTCTTCTACGAAGATTTCGTACAATTTGCTATATGTTTGAAATAGAAGTGCAACGTATTACATTCACTGTTTTCTCTACTCACTTTTGTTTTATGAAACACAATCACTCTTCCTTATCTACTCCCTCTTCTGCCAACAATTCATACAGTTTTCCATATGATTGAAATAAAAATGCAACGCATTCCATTCACATGTATTTTCTCTACTCACTTTTCTTTTATGAAATACAATCACATTTCTTTCCCTGTTTCTCTTCTACAAATAATTACTTGAAATGGAAATGGAACGTGTTCCATTCACATGGCTTTCTCTACTCTTTTCTTCCTGTAACATTTGTGATTGTTTAACAGTGCATTTGCATTGTGTTTCCCCCATATTTTATCTGTTTTGTTTATTTTTAATTCTTTATAGTACCCTAAGTAATGAATGTGAGGCAGGCATGTTACACCCACACCACAAAGGTGGGCTTCCAAACTATTGGTAACATCAACAACGCTAAGAGAAAACTAAATACGGTACATAATTTGGTAGTCGTTAATTATTAGTGAAATTAATGTCTTTATCTTTGTTACTTCTTATTTGTTGTTGTATACTGCAAATATTTAACAGCTTTATTACTTTGCTACTTATCGTGAGTATGCCAACTATTGTATCTCATCCAAAAATTCTAAGTCGAGATTTCACCGGAAATATAGGCTTTTGGGGTCCCTGGAGCCCTCAAAAGAAAAAGGAATTTTAAAAAGGTCTCTGTTTATCTTTCTGCGGACAGCATAACTCAAAAACGAGAAGTCTGTTAAATCCCACTTGGCATAAGTTCGGCATCTTCCAAGGATCTAATACGAGGATTCTCAAGAAAATCTTCCTATCTCAGACTAACCTTTAGATGGAAAATGTTTTGAACGTTTTAGTTTTATCAATATTGCCTCTTGACGATTTTGATTAAAATACTATTTTTAAACTATTTTCATAACAAATGAAGCATGTATCTTGAATTTTTTTCGGAATAGCATATGAAATCTTTATTTTGGATGGCTTTTGCATAACTGGTAAACCGTAAGAATATAAAATCTTGCTACGCATAAATCGTAGATCTTGTTGAAGCACACAATTTATGTCCAATGTGCGGTTAACCATTTCGAAGTTATTCTTTGCTATTGGTTTGGATTTTCAAAGACTTGCACTTTCTCACATAGGAAGTTATTTCCTTTTTATGGTGGTGATTTAAAGAATTTCAAAGCCATAACATGACACCAACTCTTAAAAAAATTTACAATCGCTTAAGCTGCCGCATTTTCATTTCCATTGTACCTATAAGGAAGTATGTAACCACTTTTACAGACGTTTATCTCGATTAACATGATGTTGATAGAAGAATAAACTTCTGTAAGAGTTGTTTGCCAGAGAATGTGTAAAGAAACTCGTAGGAATGTAACATGCCAGATTTTTCTGATTGTTTCTCGCATATTGAATGCAAGCGACATAGCACACAACGAATCTGGTAGCTAAATGGCTGGTGAGTTCGTGACAAAGTTGAGCGCGGTGTTGCATTTAAAAGTGAGGAACGCACATTTTCCTTGCATGTGATAGGTTTTGAAATTAACTTGCAATGCATTTTTAGTTGAATTTTGGGAAAATCGGCTGGCGCGTATGGTAGATGTAAGAAAGTACTCCAAAGTGCATAAACATTTACAACAAATTGATACAGGTGGTTTTTATAATAAATCCTTAGGTATATACACTTATTTATTTCTGTTCGGTCTGTAATTTATATGCGCAAGCTCTAACACGTTCAAGGACCACCAACTAGCAATACTTCGTAAATAATGGCAAAAAGTTGCATAACTTCAGACTATAAATCGTTGAGCACTGCCGGAAGTCCCTTTGATTGACGTCGAAGCGATGTTTCTTATACTTCGACCAGACAAAAGGAATCTAGCGGGGGCAGTATCGATCTTTATAGACTCTCAGAGGTGCGGCAAGGTTTTATTTTTAGTGTCAACCTGACAAGAATAGGTGTAGCTCTGTAGAAACATCGGACAGTGCAGTACTAATAACATTCTTACATATCAGAGTAAAAGCCTGTGTTCCGCAATATGGCAAAATTTGTATGTTTCCAAAAGGAACAGAGGATGGGAAACAGAACAAAACGTTCCCATGGTTATTTTGTATTTAAGAACTTGTACTTACCAGGGAAATAATA
Organism: Tenodera sinensis; assembly: GCA_030765045.1. Lineage (NCBI taxonomy): Eukaryota > Metazoa > Arthropoda > Insecta > Mantodea > Mantidae > Tenodera > Tenodera sinensis. The sequence goes on along the minus strand of CM060966.1, from coordinate 132,785,427 downwards.
CAGTAGAATCCTGATAACTTGATATCCCGTATAGCTCGACAACCTTTCTTTATTTTTATTTATTAACATTAAACTTGGCTGTAATAATTTCTATAATCTACTGTGCGATATAAACAGTATAGGTAACTTTAATTAGTGTATGTACCACATTCTCCCTCAGTAACTAAAGGGCTGACCGCATATTGGCCTTCGATATCTAATCAGAATATATACAGCGGGCAGTCCATTGTTATGAAATCAAAAGTTTGGCGCTAATAATGTGCATACATAGCAGAGACTCCTATTTGGTTTATTTTACTCAGTACATAAGTACGTGGCAAGCTAAACTTTCAGTTATATATTGGTAGTTCTAGTACAGTTTCTCAGATTTCAGGCTTACTGTTAGTGGCATTTCGGACGAGAAGAAAATATAAGTTAGCACGACAATGGAAATTGAATTGGATGCGTTAAAGAGACAGAACAAAGGGGAACATATCAATAAGTAATAATTTTTGTTATGTAATACTTTTCTGTTTCATATATTGTGCTGTAACATGCTTTTATATAATTTACAGAATTAGTTATGAGTTGTGAATAACAAAACCCTTATTCCGTGAAACTAAACATTTCGATAACTCGACACCGCCTCAGTCCACATGGAGTTATCGGAATTCAATTGTTTTGGAATGTTTTAGATTGCATCAGAATATTACTTGGCAGTAGTGTAGAAATCAGATGTATGGAAAATGCGTTTCTCTATCCAGGCCTTAATATACCTACCAGGTGGAAGGAAGGTACTGCTTCGGCCATGCGTTAACCAGGGATTCCACATGACGAATGTAACAAATGTATCCAATACAATTATTGTCAATAAAGAACCGTGTGTCAAATATTTGGAATATTTGGAGCCATCTAACTTCTTGACGAATGGATATAAATGGTTTATTGTTTCACCAACCGTCTGGCAAACATTGTGTGAACAATGCTGTAATGTCTTTTTATTTCAATTCGAATGAATTTAGTCAACATGCAATGTTAAACTAACATTACCAAATCTCTCTTAGAAATTAAACTTTGTATGACATTTTAAAATTTAATTGCAACTAAATCCATTCGAATTATGGTGGAAATGCATTAAAGTATGTTAGCGCTACAAATAGTGAAATGATAAACTATTTGTACCCATTTTTCAAGAAGTTAGATGGCTCCAAATATTTTACACGAATTATCTCTCTCTTTTTTTTTTTTTTTTTTTTTTTTTTTTTTTTTTTTTTTTTTTCGGCCAAACGATTCTTGTTGGCAATAATTGTGTTAGACATGTGTTGTACTCATCATGTAGAATCCCTGGTTAACGTATGACCAAAGCAGTACTTTCCACCCGGTATAACATTCATTAAAATATACTTCTTTACACGGTACAGCATTCACGATTAGGGTTGCTGCACGTCCCAATTTTGAAGGGATCATCTCTAATTTTTACTTTCTGTACCACTACTTACAGTACGTAGTGGAAGTATGTATTACATTCCACCCAAAATCTCGATATGGAATTTGTTTATGTTTAGCGGAATGCAATATCGTTAATTACATTTTATGTCAAATCGAAAGTCATTGTAACATTTCATTGGTTTTATAGTAAGAGTGAAATTAAAAATAAGGCACACTATGGTGTCAATATGGAAACAATATGTCTGCTGCAGTAATCTGTTAGTATTAAGAGTCCAATAGTACGTAAAATAGTTGACGCCTTTGCGAATGGGCACTATGTATTCTTGCTATAGAATTTATTCAAATGTCAAGGAAGTACTTGTCATCAAATTTGGCATCTCCACTGTTGGGCGTGTTGCTATTACAGACTATATGCAGGCTGTTGGTTGCAATTTGTGTAATAATATAGAGAAGGTGGGTAGGTATATATAATGCAATAGAGCTTCACCTTTAAGAATGTAGGACCGTTCTAATAGGATGCTGACAGGTGCCAGGGAAACGACCTTCCTAGATGATACAGGGATGCGTAAAGCCTTTCCTTTGAATGGACCGCAGTACTCTCTTTGATATTAGGTCGGCATATTACAAATTCAATACCGAATCTTGAACATTGTGATTTAGAAATAATACTGTACCTATTGGTCCACCTATCCCTGAAATGTATGCTGTCAATTGATTAGATCTTAATTGCCCTGCTTGAACCTCTAAATCCAACTATTTCAGCAAGAACACACCATTAGAACTTATTAGATCTATTCTTAGCATCGAAATATTGCCTGCTGTACTACAGCTATGCTAAGGAAGGGGGGGGGGGAGAAGCAGTATCAAAAACGTTACTTTTAATAATGGAAACCCCTTTATTTTCTGTGAAAGTACTTGCTCTAGCAAATGTTTAATTGCTTATGTGTTTTGACATTTATAGAATCTAATCTTATTTGTTCTTTTACTATTTTAAAAGCACATATGCATATTTATCATGAACTTTGGGAAACTACAGAAACGTTTTCAGTTTCATTGTTGCTTGTAGTCATTTACACCTTGCCAGGGATGTTAATGAATGGTGAATTAAACATTGCTAAATGCACATATATACACACACTTTAAGATGTGCAGTATTCCATTTTGACTTTATAAATTGTACTATCATAGTATCTAATGCTTCGGATGACTGTGATTAAATTTTTATTAAATATTTTATAGTTGCCTGGTCTACATTAAAGCATTAAAGCTATATTTATAATTAGCGAGCGAACCTTCATGCAGGAAGGGTGGGCGCGGGCGTGCGTGATTGCGTGTGTGTGTCATTTTAGAGACGCGTTACAAATAAGTATGTAGAGATGCTCAGAATAATAGCAATTTCGTAGTTTTCGTTGATTTGTAGAAAATGTTGCACAAAGGTGTGGTTAGTTGGGTTGGGTTCGACTCGGGCTGAAGATTCTCATCCGTGTAGATCTCTTACTTGACACATCTCTAAACGCATTTTGCTTACCCCTGAAATAATGAAGCAGCAGACACAAACGGCCGGAATGATTAAAATGTTGAATATGTATGTTGATAACTGCATGTTTTCCCACGCAATAAGAATGCGAGGTATCGTTAGGATGAGGCGGATGTCGTAACCAGACCGTTTGTAGAAGCACGTTTTGTAGTTAAAAACATTTCCAATTAAGAAACCTTTATTTTTATGTTTCGAATGACTTTGACGCGTAAAGTTTAATGTACGTGCTTCTATAGTTGTGATTATAGTGTTTAAGGTTGCTGCATATAACATTTCTAATTACCTATAGCACAGATTTCTATTTTTCTGCATGGAATAATGAAACCTCTTGAAGTCGTACTCATTTCCACTAAACATATGTATAGCAATGATGAGGACTACTGTTTTCATAATATATTGGGTTTGCCTCTTAAATGCGTTTCTTGCTTCAAATCGTACTCATGAAACTGCCAGTATTTCAAGAATATCTAAGCAGTCGGAAAGTCCCCCCCATCCCCTGCTCTTCATTTACAAAAAGCCGGTTTGCCTCTATGGCAAACAAAAAGCAACTTCGCGTTGGTTGAGAACTTTTTATAACGCGCGGATATGATTAGCCATCAGTTAATTTACATAATTTTCGAACGCAGATATGCTCACCTTATAGCAGTTTTTACCACTAAGTAAGTTAAACCGATGTGTGTTGAATAGACGTAGTCTGTCACACAGTAGAAAATATGCACACTCGAAATCTCTTATGGCTGACGTACTGTTTCCTCGATCTTGCGCCATAACTCATACAATATTGCCAGATGCATTCTATGCAAATCCATAATGGACGGTTGAATACTGGTAATCACGCAAATGAAGCATTCTTGGACATAGAAATTGATACTCTCGTTACAAATCTTGTTACAGCAGAAGCATCTTGCTGACATCATGAGGTTAACGTTTTGGTAACTTGTATAACTCTTAAGTAAAATTGGCCAGAGCTTTGAATTCTCATTTTTATGGGTAAAAATCCATACCAGTTAAAGAACTTGCCTGTTTTTCAGCAAAGCATAATGCTTTTCTACACAAGCTTTCGTCAAGACTATTCCACTCATACGTGACTTGATTGAAATCAACCAATCATGTGCATAAAAATTTCAAATTTCAACCAATGACCGAGTTTATTCGCGAAAAATTGATCACATTTCATTATCACCTCCTCCGCTTTTCTTATGTTATGATCAAGTTAGAGAATCTAGCCGCACTGTGCTACAGAGGCGCAAGAGCTGACGTAATTTGATGCAACGGAGCCACTATTCAAATGTCAAGAATGGCTGACTCTCGCTTCGTGAGCTGAAATAGGTTAAATAATTCGAAGGGGGAAACTAAGAACACAAAATACAACAGGAAATATGTTTGGAATCAGAGAAAGTTTGTATTGAACGAAATTATAAACTAACATCAGATACTCCCAACTGCTTTGCAGAATCCAATGTTATTCTGAATTGCAGATACATCTCAAAGTTTTCCATTGCCATGGAGTGCCACCAGTCAGAGAATTTTTATGTACAGGAAATCACCTCTTCACATCACAGGAAGTTGCTGGTGCAAATTTAGGTAGATTAAATTTTTCAGCAGAGATAGGGTTTATCTCCTTACCCGCTAAGAATCTTGCACACTGCAGTCATTGTCGAGAAGCTAGGGTTTCTCTCCATAAAAAGCTCAAATTTTTCTTCATTATTTGTATTCCAACATTTCCTTCAACAGCACTTAACTTGGGTTTCACATTTTCCACCACACTCAATGATTTCTATAATGGCATGCCATGAGTTTCTAATTTCAAAATACTGTCAGCTATGAATCCAAAATTGCATGTGGTATAAGCTAATTGGTATTTACTGTAGGTACTTTAGAACGTAGCAGTCCATGGGCGAGACAGGTAAAATGGATCATATTTGTATAAAACACACCTTTAACATGTACACTGCAGCATCAGAAAAAAGCAAAAAAAAAAAACACTTTTAAGTCCATCATTCACAAAATCGGCCACTGTTGAATGATTTGTGTATTCCAACACTTTCGTAGAAATCAGACTCAATTCAGTTTGCCAATCACAAGAATGGCAACATAACGAACTTTCACATCCGTAGTTTCTGCCTATATGACATCACACGTATGCCAGCACTTCCTCGTAACACAAATGAAGGTAGCCTTTTCGGAGCGTAGTCGTGAAGTATCTGCCTCTCACAATACTTGTTTAAAAATGTACGATATTTGCGATTAGATACCTGGAATTTGTACCATGCGGCAACCATAGCCGTGCACATATCATAGAAGAATGCATTTCTTGCCCTTGAAGACTGTTGCATTTGAGATAGTAATGTTTACTTTGTAGATGTTAGATGTTTTTAGTGCTTTGTTCCTAGTATGCAGGACACTGCGCTCATGTTGATCAAGTTGTGATTTCATTGAACATGCAACCATTTTACTACAGGCCTGGCAGAGTATTGCAGCTTCACCAGTATTGAATAAATCGTCTATTGTAACCTAAGACTTTAACTTCAGTGATAATTTTATTTTGACATTACAGGAGCCATCGAAGATGGAATTCAATTAAACATTCAGCGTACGAACTCAAGAATAACTTGCTTCATTGACCTTACGTGCTGATCATACAAGAAAAATGAACATGTTTTCTATCGTGCCGACTACAATTGAAACGGTAATGCATTGTCATGCTGGAACTCTTTCTTGCAGTCTACTAAAGCTCCCTCTCTCGGCAACTCAAACGCAGAAAGATTAATTAACAGGTGTACGAAAAATTACGTGGTTCTTTTATTTTGTTCTCTACAAAGACTCTTGGATAATCCGCATACTGATTAATTTGCACATGAATAGCCAGGAGTTTACTGTATTTTAATTGCAATAATAAGAGTTTTTATAGCAAGAGGTAGAATGTTATTTTACATGCAAAGATAAAGACATGTAAAATAAATGACAGTATCCTCAAATATGTAAAATATGTAACAATGGCATGTCATATGATAGCTAAGGTTCTAATTCATGGACATTTATTATTTTTAATTGTGCATAAGCAAAGGGAAAGAATATGTAGATATTTACTTACAAATCCTAGATCTAGCAATAACATTGTGCTAAATGTTTCTAACAGTAATGAAAGGACCTTGGTAGATATCACATCAGTGGTAACCAAAGAACAGTTGCATAGGATCACAGATTGCTAGTCAGGGAAATGTGAATGGATGCATTTTCGTGACTAAGCTTTGTTTTATGTTTCTTTTCTCTTTCTTATTTTTTCAAGAAAAGCAATATTATTGCATTAGCTCTAACTGAATCAGTAAGTTATTCTGAACGTCCATCTGAGCTTGACCTCCGATCATGTCGGTGACCAAATACTGGTCGCGATACCAGGGAGGATTGTTTAGATTAAAAACGCCCCTTATTTGGTTCTGGGGAGAAAGCTTGCATCATTTGTGTTAAAAATAAATTAAGATAGCCAGGCGAATAAACTTAGCGGAGAAACGCCTACCTACGATCGTATTTAGAAGCCGGATGGAATACATAATCAGCAACCTAAAATTAAGGTGGAGAATGAGCTGGCGCCTGACATGAGATACTGCTTTATTACCTAAAGAATCGCGCATAAACAAGTAATTCAGCTTCCTTAATTTATTTGGAACAAAATGTCTTGATCCCCTTAACCACAGTTATTCCTCTAAACGTTGATGCAATAATTAAATAAGCGCTTTAATGTATAGGTACCAGTAGGTAGGAGCCCGTTGGTTTTAACCTCGCCCGTCGCAAGCACTGCTGATTTTATGAGTCAAGTGAATGCATACATTACAGTAATTGCTCTCCTATCCTCAATATTTAATTCCAGCAAATATTTTCCATAAAATATATTGTGGACAGGAAAAGCGTGCGCCCACTTAAAAACGAAAAGGGTGAACAATTTCCAAATGCTTTATACTAATGAGGTATAAGCGGTGGTAGTGCTGCTGCTTACCAAGCGGGAGACTCGGGTTCGATTCCCCATACCGCGTGAGGATTTTCTCACGCTGGGAGACCTGGTCCGGGGTGCACTCAGACTCGTTATGTCCCTGAGGGGCCTATTAAGGAGCTACTTGATTGAAAAGTAGCGTTCCGTGGTTGCGAAGACCGCTTAAACGGACGGGAGGGACCGGGGCACTTACCACATCCCTCCTCCAGTACTGCACCCCACTCAAGACACATGTGATGGGCAGGGGGGAGGACACAGCGGCCGGCGGTAGGCCTTAGCCCGGAAAGGGCTGTTGCACCTCAGGGTTATTATACCAATGATGATACGGTACCCCGATGTATCGATACGCTATACCGATACTGATTTTTAAGCACCGATACTCGATACTCATTGTATAAAAATCTGTAAAGGCGATAGTTTACTGAATTATATTCTTATTAGTAATTTTCTGCGTATAAACGCACGTAACCAGTTTTATTTTTGCTCATTTTCAGATATCGCGGTATCATCCTCTGACAGCAAGAGGAAACTCGAACATTGCTTTTTGAATAGACGTTCTGCGAACTTATCCAGTGTATGAATGTAACATGCTTTTATAAATGTTTGTATTGTGTGACCACCGCGCGAAAATGTTTTCCTGCAACATTTACTCTCTGCTTTTTTATAAAAAGTACTGTCTTTTGCGAAATAGTTCGACATTTCAGTCATGTTTTATTCAGTATCATTGTTGTGCCTTGGTAAAATAAAATATTTATAGAAATTAGTCATACGGTATTCCTGTAAGGCACGCTCGTTGCCCGAGTATGACTTGAGAAACTTTAAAGGTGAAAGAAAAGAACAAATGTTTCTATGCACCGTATTATCTGATACCTTAAGTTCTTATTTGTTTTTGCTGGATTCACAGATTCAGGTCGTCGGAGTACGTAAATGTAATGATCGAGAGCGAGTCAGCAAGCCAGGCTATTGCAGAAAAGCAATTTAGTGCGTCAGCCAAATCAGTTTCATTCACAACTCAGTTAACGTTGCATATTACATAAGTACCTCTACTTCTTCCCCCATTATTTGGCATGTTTTCGTTTAGACACAAAAGACTATGAACTGTTGCATTCATCCATTCACAGGAAACGATGTCAAGGTCTTCAAGAAATATATTCCAGTAGCTCTTTGGGGACACGCACAAGCCACTATCGTGTAGTATCGAGTATTTTCATTCCTTATCTAGCATAAAGTTAAATGCAAAACTTTCAATAATGCAAAACTTAAACATTTAAAAGTGTAGAAAAAGTGTCGAAGGTTTATCTCAAGAGACATACTTCGGCACTACCGAGAATTGAAGGATTGAGGGTATCGAAGTCCCACCCCTACTCTAAACTCTTCTGTGGTGCATAGAGCATACCCGACATTTGTCTTCTTAGTTTAAAGAAACATTTCCGGTGGAAGAGGTTGAATACTTTATCCAGGTAAATAGGCTCAATTGATTCTCGAACTCTGGACCTCGTGAATGTGAGGCAGGCACTCAAACTCCCACATATCCTGGTAGGTTGAGTTACACTCATCATTTGTGGTGTCCTAAACGCATGTTTAGTAAATGCAATCAAAGTATTTCATTAACATTCAGGTTGCTGAATTCCACGTGTAGCCTATATTAACCGTATTTCAAATCAATTTTGTTCATGTGTATCATGAGGAAATATTGTTCTGCCGTGCCATTTCTTGCATCTCTTGAACGTTCAGGGTATTTTTTAAAACAATGGCGCTTGTCGCTATATCAGATGAGTTTTATTCAGTTCGAAAGCTTATTTCAATCCCTTCTCCGTCAAAGTTGTCCATCAACGGTGTAAAGCAAGTGCACTAATTTAACGTCTGTGTCTCGGACTGATACAGAACTGCTGTTTCGTAGTAAATCAGAAAATTTCATTCGTTCTGGGCCAACCCGGGACAAGTAACGCTTTAATCGGAACTAGTTCCTTGTGTATGTTAAACTTCCTTTAAGCAGCGACCTTAGCAAATTTTTAAGAAAACCTATACCACTTCAGCCCTGATTGACCAAGGAAATCTGGAATGACCGAGACGGAAATCGAACTAAGGCTACTAAGGTTAGTTCGCCGAACGACCACAGCAAGGGCGGCAAGATAAACGATACGTTTAATTTTCCCGTTTGGCAAGATACCAACAGCAGCAGCTGTCAGCATCGGTTGAGTTCCCTTGAAAGGAAATACCTTTTCATTTCTGAAATATGTTAATAACAATAACTGTGTCAAATTATAAACCAGAAGATGCTGAACTTTTGAATAGAAGATTTCTCGGAAGCTGTATTGTGATAAGGACTCCCAGGGAACAATTTACCAGGGGGAATCTTTGAAAATAAGAAAAATTAGAAAATACATTCAAGCTTTAAAGTGCCGTAAATTCTGTAGTTTTTGGGATAAAAAACAAAATCGCCACTTTATTTATAAAATAGTGGAAACGTTGAGATTTAAAAAAAATGTTCGTAGTACACCTTTTAACGATGGAGTTAGTAATAAGTTTTAGCTACAGTCTTGGAAATCCGATGAACATGGCAAAATCAAAACTGAGATCTAGCATTTCATATAACCACCTCGGTGGATTGTTACCTATATTGCGCCAGAGTTTGAACATCTATGTTCGAGGGGCTCTAATGACCTCGCTGTCGACGGGCCCTTAAACCCTAATCACTCACTCTATGTTCGAATGGTGACAATGTGTGTAATTGCGATTTCACATAGTAAAAGTATGATCACCTCTTTCTGTTTGAAACACGCGCGCTGATCGTTCTTTGACATGATTATTGAATGTTAGAGTAGTTTGAAGTGTGATTCCAGATACTTGAATTTCGGCACTACCTCTAGAGGTTTGTTGTGCGGGGTCATTGTGTTTCTGGGGGCATGTTTCCCTCCTTTCCTGAAAGTCATTTGTTTGGTTTTGCTGTGGTTTATTTGTAGTCCATTTCTTTCTGCCCATGATGTGAGCCTGTTGAGGACCCCTTGGAGCTCTTCTGCGCTTTCTGAGTCTGTTGTCATGTCCGCATAGAATATAAGCGATGCTGAGGTATCTCTGATTACCTCTATGATGTCTACTGTCATGATGTTGAATAATGTTAGGCTAATTGGGTCTCCTTGTAAGACACCATTTGTTTGGATTATGCTCTTGGATATGGCTATGCTGTCACGTGTTTGGATATGGTTATATCTGAGGATATTGGAAATTGTGACTGTATTTGAACAGGTAATCTGACTCACTAATATGATGCATTTATGTAGCAAAATTATTTTTTCTCGACTTTACGTTTTTAATACACTATCTGCTTCATGTGCATTAAATTTTGTTGTATGCTTCTAGAACTTTCCAGCATGTGCTCCATTTATGTGACCTCAACTTCAGTCTTTGGTTTTAAAATCTGAAATTTGTTTAGCTTAAATAATTAAGTACACAAAAAAGTTTTTAAAATATTTTAAATGTCTGTCAAAGCAAAGAAATTAATTACCTTAAAACAATTATCTTTTCTTCCTGCCAGAGATTGATGGCGTTTCTTGGGCAATTACAGTTTATAAAATAATAAAACTGTTGATATTTTATTTTTTGATGCTCGTGGGATGTTTTGAACATTAAGGTGTTCTCGCATTGTGAATAAATTGGACTAATTCCTTCAAAACTAGTAACAAGATTGTGCTGGAACTTTGTTGTAGTTTGTAATATAAATACCCTTAAGTGTGTATTGATTTCATACGTATAACAATACAGAAAATCCAAATTTCAGTCCCAGGTTCCCTTAATGACCTAATCTCGGTGAAAAGGTACGCCTGGTATTTTGGACCCCATTCCCCATATCCTGCCTTCAAGGTATGAGAATAAAGATAAAAGTCGACGGGAACGAGATTTTCTCATAGGATACGGCTACTGAAGTTGGCGAAATACCAAACAACTTATCACATTGATCTGCTCAAGTAAAGACAAGGCACATGTTGGAAGGAATTAAAAATAAACCGTTGTTTCAAGAAAATCCTTGGCATCTTTCACACTGTCAGAAGAGACGCCATACCTCTCTGGTTTTCAGTAAGCTTCACCAGAGCATGGCATATTGCCGTACCTTATACTCAGGAAAACAAGGTTAAGGTCATTTGCGGTATCTGCTGTGCATTTGATGAGTTCCAACTTTCAGGCATATGATTAAGTACCATGTTACTCAGATTTTTGCGGCAGTGGTATTGCTGGTGTGGACCTCGTCTCCCTGCCTCCACAGAGAGCTGCTATTTTGTCCTTTAGTCATATATTACAATAAGGAATAGGGAAGCAAAGGAAACAACGTGGCTTTAGAATTCTAAAAATCAAGGCCTTGATTTTCACCCTCTCCTGTACTCAACTTAGTTCCATATTTTCGAAAACAACTTGTGTTTTACCAATTATCGTTTCTTACTACCACTAAACCCCGGCGTTACAGCCCATGGAGAGTCAAGCCTTACCGCCCAGCCGCTGCGCCCCCCACCTCGGCCCTCTACAGGCGTCATTAGTGGGGTGCAGTAAAGGAGGGTGGTACGTGGTCAGCGTCCCGATCCCTCCCGGCCAGTTATGTGGTCTTCGCGACCTGGGGCCGCTACTTTTCTATCAATTGGGTTCTCAATTGGTCCCCACGGGACCTACCGAGGCTGAGTGCACCCCGTGCCAGACCTCCCAGAGGGGATAAAATCTCAATGCTGGTACCGGGGATCGAACCCGGGTCCTCCGCACCAGAGGCAAGCGCAATCGTTTCTAACTAAGCATCGAAAATGAATAGACTAATAATTGTTACAATAAAGTGCTTATTTTAACACTTTAGGCATTTTAAAACTTTTTATCGTCGCTTTAACCTCTCAGTAATCCTCCGACGGTTTTTGTGGGTTCATTGACTCGTCGTAGTCATTATATACTTACCCAACTGAGGGAAATCAGGGAAAAGGCCAGAACGTGTGATTTCAACACTTGATCTTCCGAATACCAGCCTGAGCCATTTCACTCGTAGTAGACATTTTTTTCATATTTCTTGGCATTGCATTAATAAGTAAAACATTAAAACACAGGTATATGGAATCATTCTTTCTGTTGTGTACAGGTTGTAAGAATAGTGTTTTGTTCTAATTTTAAGTAGGGATTGTGACACAGAAAAGAAAGAAGATTCAGTAGATTGAGTTTGTGAAATTTACGCGATATGTAAAGGTCGAATACAAAGGACAAAACCGTCTAGAGTAGGTACCGACAAGACAAGTGTTGGCATGTTGTCGCGACAGAAAGGGGGAGATATCACTGTCTCCCCATGTCCGAAGTCCGCTTTCTGCAACCTAGGTTAGGGATCCACTGACAGTAATTTACTGCCTTTATGAGCAGTTCTGTATTGCCTAAAAATAAGAAGCACTCTTTTACCTGGATGAGGCTACGTGAACAGTATTTTACTGCAAAAAAATAAATCCCTACAGCTGGTTCAAGACCGTACTGCCAAGAATAGGCCGGGCTCCATTTTATTGCATTAACTTGCTACCCTCTTCCCCTCCGCCGCCTTGGCTCCACAGGCTGTAGTTCATTGCGACGTTCTTGAACACCGCGTGCAATGTCTCAATTGTTCCATCATTTTTCAATCTATGTTTATTAAAATGGAGCTCGATAGTTGATTAATAAGAACTGAAGTGAAGGAACATCTGTTCTCCATAAACGTGAGAACAAAATAATTTTAAGAAGTACAAAAGTTTAAACCCAGAAAAAATAACCGATACTGCCGAAATGACTATAGCGAAAAAGGATAATCTTTAATCAGGTTTGTTTATAATATGATAAACCAACATTAGTGATTGTCTTGCAGTGCACATCCTTCCACGCTGTACAGTGTCTGGAACTGCAGTGCTGCCGATACCTCAGTCAAAACCGTGGTTTCAAAACGCAGAAATGTAGCCATGCTGTTTTACTGCAGAAAATATGCAGTATTGCATAGCCTGCGCTCATTAAAGCAGTAGTTCTCGCCAGAGGAGCCCAGCCGAAATTGTGTACAAAGTCACACAGGGTGGATTAAGAGCTTTCCATACTCTCAGCATGGAATTATACATAGCTGCTCCTTTTAGGAACTCCTGTATATCTCTTTATAACACAATTCATTTCAAATACCCCCCCCCCCAGGGGCCTACTTCGGTAGGTACGGTTTGGTCCACCCAGAGTTCCTAGCCAACTGACTCCCTCGGTGTGGGCTCTTCGTGGCGAGGGAGTCAATCAAAACACCCACCCACGTGAAGGCCGTGCGTGGAAACCCGTGTCGGTGGAAAGGATTATCCTGGTGGTTGAGGGATGCGTATCTGAGCCCGGTCCAGTTTCTTTCTGAATTCGATGAGGGTCCACATTTCCGATACACTGCTTTGGTTTCTGCTTCATCTAAACGGGAGGCTAGGGGCTAACCCACCCCTAGTCAATCGGCCAGGACTAGGTATTGCATCGAACTCGAGGGTGAGTGGGACGGCGAGCCTGCTATATCGCCCGTGTAGCCCTGTCATCCCAGAGGGATGACTCCTTGTTAGGCTCCGTGGTGGATTGGGAGCACAGGGGGATGGAATTTAAGCCTTTTATGGCTACCAATACACCAAACGCCGAAAACAAGTCGAAGAAAAAGAGGTACACGTGTCGTCATCCGCTCGTTAGCTAGTGACACATAGAATGGAAGAGCATCAGACTTTCTTAAAGGTGAACCCTTTTATAATTCAATCCGGTCTTGACAAAATCGCCGGCCCTGTGAAGCCCTGTGCTCGCTTACGATCCGGTTTCCTTTTGGTCGAGAGTTACACTGCCACACAGTTTGACAGGATATTGAAGGCGAAACTACTCCACGGATATCCTATCCGTGTTGAGAAGCACCGAAGCCTAAACTCCTCCAAAGGCGTCGTCACCACCTCCCTGTTGGATGATATCCCAGAGGAGGAATTCCTGGGATACCTGTTGGACCAGGGTGTCAGGGACGTTTACTGTGTAAGAGTCAAGCGTGATGGCGTGTAGGTGGATAGCCGCACGCTGTTCGTTACCTTTGATCGGCTCGACCTGCCGCAGAAGATCAAGGCAGGTTACGAGGTTATCCCGGTTCGACCATAGGTATATCCCGCGTCCTACGCGTTGTTTCCAGCGTCAACGCTACGGCCATACCAAGACCTCTTGTAAGGGTTCGGTTGCGGTTTGTGCCAACTGTGGTAGTGATGCTCAGGATGGAGCTTGTTCACGTGCTCCAAGCTGCATGAATTGCCGAGATACACACCCAGCGACTTCGAGCGCCTGTCCGGTTACCAAGACGAGAAGGCTATTCAGGAGCTGCGGGTGAAAGAGCGTATCTCTTTCTCTGAAGCCCGCAAACGCCACCTTTGCTCGACAACCTTCCCTCCTGAAGTTTCGTACTTTTAGTTCCGTTGTTTCCACACCAGTACCAAAGCGGGATGTGGGCACACAAACTTGCCCTGTAACTTCCACCGTGGTTACTCCTCGCGTCGCTGTGTCAACTCCCGATTGCGCCGCCTCCAAAACCGTTTCTGTAAGTACCGACACCCGGAAATTCAAAGTTACTCCGAAGCGCACAGACTTCCTCAAGGACCCTACGGCCTCTACCAGTGGAAAGGGTGCCTCTTTAGCCAGTTCCCCTTCACCTCGCCGATCGCGCTCCCAAGATACTAGGTGTCGCAGTCGCATGAAGCGGAATTCCCCTACACTCATCAGTCTTGGCAATCGCTTTATTCCTCTGACTTTCGGTATTGCAGCAAAAAGGCAACAAAATGTGGGTTGTTTTAACTTTAATTTTCACAAAAATCGTTGAATATATTGAAATACGACAAAGGAAAAAGTTGTTTATTCAATTTTCTATGAATATAGCCATAAATCAAGAACCTTCAGCAAGTAATAATTCAGCCAGGTGGTGATAAATTTTTTGATAAAATATTGTTTTTCTAGAAAACTATAAACTTTTCAACATTTTGGTATTAGACTTTCTTGTTATTCACAACGTGAGAAATTTACTGTTAAAGTCTGACGGATCATTTCACTTCCATTCTGTATACCAGGCTGTTTTATATGTATATCGGCAGGCCTTGGAGCGATGTATTGTATGCTCGGATTCTTTGAGTGCTCTTCAGAGCCTACGCACGCTGTACAATTACCATCCACTGGTGCAGCGTGTCCTGGACAGCAGGAGAACCTGTACGGCCTGTTCTCGAATGCTGGAATGCGTCCTGACTTATCAGTGCGGGATTTGGAGGCGCCTCAACGTTCTCGGGTACTAGCCGGTGAGCTAGATATCCGGCGGCTTCCCTAGGTTATAGGTAGTCTTCCCGGATGGGTTGAAGCGCATAAGTGGCGTATCCACTTCCGCCCCCTTTGTAACAGTGGGGTGGGGGGACCTCTTAGGGAACAAAGTGTTGGCCTAATGGAAAGTCCCACGGAAGGAATGGCACTCGGTTGCTCCTTCCCTGGTTTTAGGGTAGAGAACTTCGGCTCATAAGTATATAGCGATCCTCTTTTAGACGTTTAAGCCATTTTGGTTTCTTGTATCACCCTTGTACCCACAGAAAAAGGTGTAATGAACTATTTCTGCAAAGATTTATCTGATTAACATGAAGTATATGGAAAAATAAGCGTTTGTGAAATAGGTTGTAGAAACTATACAAAAACAAACTATGATGGATAGAGAAACTATATATCGTGTAAGATTTAAAGCTTTCACGGCGCACGTTATTTATTAAAGTTTCACGGGCGATCAGCCGTGTGAGGTTTGAAAATATTGAGCTTTCGGCCATTCTAAACTCCATGGCCTTCGTCAGAATGAAATGACCGTCCAGAGGCTCCAGAGGCAGTTCGGGTCGAACGGGGGGACAGTGATTGCCTCCCGCCCGAGTGTCTTGTCCGCAGTACCGAGCCGTTGTACGGCTTAACCTGCGCAATGAGTTGGATGTTCTCTCTACGGGGATTTTTTGTCATCTGGGAAAACATTATTTGGGACAGGCTCCAGAGGCTCCAGAGGCAGTTCGAGTCGAGTGGGGAAGCTTATTCCCCCACCCGAAGTGTCTTTACCGCAGTACCTAGCCGTTATACGGCTTTACCTGCGCGATAGTATGGTGTTTTGGTCTACAGGGATTTAAACTCTGGGAATGTTTGGGATCAGGGGTATCTTAGGGACAAGATGAATGATGGTAAGGATAGGTCCATGAACGGGCACTGCCCATACATGCTGATTGGCTGGTTAGTCAATCAGGTGACGCGCTAATCTCCTCCTGGTTCTGGCCGTCAGTCACACACTGAGAGGTGATCTGAGTTAGGCGATTTACTCTGTTTTAAGTACAGATATTCATTTTGCCTTTCCCATCTGCGAAAATTAGCCCGTTGGACTTAAGATGTCCTTCGGCAATTTTTAGATGGTAGTCGGCGAGGCTCTCTCTGGTCATATTGTCCCAGAGTATTCACCAGTGGGTTAGGGTGGTTCTGGAGTTTGTTGTACATTGTTCGAGCGCGGGTTTTAATCACGTCGACAATGTACGGGATACCGGAATGTTCGTGAAGGATGTGGGCAGGAAATCTCCAACCAGTGTCGTAGATCATCCTTAATGCCCGGTTCTGCAACGTCTGGAGTCTGATGAAGGTGGACTTTGCCACCACTCCCCAGATCTCACATCCGTACAGGACCAGAGGCGGGATGATCGCACTATACAGTTGGAGGTTCAGGCGAATGGGCATGGTTTTGGAGCTGAGGATGGGATACAACTGCCGTAGGGCTGCATGACCTTGTAGTACTTTGCCCCTGACGTGATGCCTATACGTTAGCCGCCGGTCCAACGTGACCCCGAGATACTTCGCCGTAGTGACCCAAGGGATCCGACGGCGCCGAAGCACGAGGTCCTGCGGGAGCCGGTTTGCCAGCGTGTTGGCCAGGAGAATCGCAGAGCTTTTCTCCGGGTTGATAGACATGCGCCAGTTCTCGCACCATCTACTGATGGCACAGAGGTGGGCTTGTACTTGACGGTAGCTGTAGCGCGGGTTCTTGTTAGCTGCGAAGATCATGAGATCGTCCGCATACTGACAGATGTGAGTGTTGGGGTGCGTGGGGAGATCGGCCATGTAAGCATTAAAGAGTGCCGGTGACAGTACACTGCCCTCGGGGACTCCTGCGCCAATGGGCCTTTCTCGGGAAAATGAACCCTCCACCTTCACCCGGAAGCTACGTTCCTGTAGGAAACTAGCCACCAAGTAAATATATGGAGGGGGGATTTCGTGCTGTATGAGTTTGTAGATAAGCCCTTCGTGCCAGGTGGTAGAGAACGCCTTTTCCACGTCAAGCAACACTGCCACCGTTTTGGCCCTTTCCTGGTAAGCCAGGGAGGCCTTTTCGGCTACACGCAGTAGTTGCTCGGTTGTGGAATGGTCAGAACGAAAACCAAACTGATGTTCCGGTAGGAGGCCTTTTTCCTCTAACAGAGGTCGAAGGCGGGTCAGGAACAGTTTCTCGAAAACTTTCGAGATAACTGGTAGGAGGCTGATGGAGCGGTAGCTAGAAGGAAAGATCGGATTCTTGCCCGGCTTCAACACGCATACCACACGCGCCTTCTTCCAGTCTTCTGGAAAATGACGCATGCTTAGGCACGCGTTGTAGATCCGAGTCAAGTGCATCACGGCTCTAAAGGGAAGGTGCTGGAGCATTTCCGCTGTTACCCGGTCCTGCCCAGGGGCTTTTCTAGGTTTTAGGTGTTGGATGGTGTTAGTTACCTCGCGAGGGGTAACTATCGGGATGTGGAAATCCTCGTGGCCCGCAGGTCCAACTTCTAAGAAGTCTTCTATTGCTTGCTCCACGAGGTCAGTATGATCGTCGTTCTGAGGGTCGACTCTAGGCTGGAATTGAGTTTCCAAATAGTCTGCTAGCGCCTCTGCTTTTTCCCTCGGTTCAAAGACAAGTCTTCCCCGAGGGCTATGCACAGGATGCTGGTGTACAGTTTTATCTTTCCTCAAGCCTCGGACGATGCGCCATGGTTTCCTCTCCTGGAGGTTTACATGTCGCAACGTGTTTTCCCAAGCTGCTTGCCTATGCTTTCTTAGGAGTCGTCTCACCAGGGATTTGAACCTCTGGTGTATTACTCCTATCCTAGGGTGACGGAATCTCTGCCATAGCCTTCTAACAGCGTTTTTCGCTTGAATGAGGCGTTTCAGTGGAACAGGGATAGCTGTAGGGTTTGGTGCATCGGTAGGAATACGGTGGGTATGAGCACGCACCGCATTTAGGATAGAGGTTGAGAACCCCGTGGCTGCCTCCTCGAGAGCCTCTATCGAGTCTATTCGAGGACATGCTTCCACGGAGTTGTGGAGGGCTAGGACGGCTGCATCCCAGTCGACTTCCTCAACCCAATCAGGCACTCCCAGCGCAGTTAGATTAACGTCTGAGTCGACCACAACAGGGTTGTGATCAGAATCCAGAGCGTTAATCACCGAGAGATCCAGGTGAAATGGAATGTTCTTTGTGACAATGAAATCTATGACATCCGCGGCGCCGCGTGCCGGGTAGTATGTTGGACCTCTCGGCCCGTGTGCATGCAGGGCGGGGTTCCCGCTTATGAGACGGTACAATCCCCGACCCTTCACGTTCTGGGTGCGGCTGTGCCAGCTTGGGTGTTTGGCGTTGAAGTCGCCTGCGATACAGACTCTTTGGTGTAGGTTTAGGAGTGCCGTAATGTCCGCTTCATAGAAGCGCCCATCCGGAGGATCATATACCGCTACAAGTACCACGTCGCATCCGCCTAAGGATAGTCTTATGGCGGTTGCCTCTAGGTGTTGTAGTGGCGGAATGGTAACAGGAATATGTGTGAGATGGTTCTTTATGAAAATGGCAGTACCGCCGCCCTGTCGGCCGACCCGATCAGACCGATGGGCGACGTAACTTGGCAGACTGAACTGTACACCGGCGTGCAAGTGTGTTTCTCAGACCATAAGGATATCAATCCCATGGCTGTCTACAAACTCTAACAGGCCAGGTCTCTGCTCTCTAACTCCATTTGCGTTCCAGAACGCAGCTCTAAATGAACGCACATTTCTATGCGCCATTTAAGAGCTTATGGAATTAGCGTAGAGTTCCTTGGCCGTTTGAAGCACTACGAGGTGCTTCTTCACAGCCGAAAGTTCAGGGTTGAGGATTTGCTCTCTGCAGCGCCTTAGTATGGGGAGGGAACGTTGTACGAGGTCCGCAAACCAAGTTGCCAGTTCAATAAACTCCGCCATGTCCTCTGAGCCAAAGGCCTCTCCCAAGGCCTGTGACTGAGTGCTTGTT
This sequence comes from Tenodera sinensis, assembly GCA_030765045.1. Taxonomy (NCBI): domain Eukaryota; kingdom Metazoa; phylum Arthropoda; class Insecta; order Mantodea; family Mantidae; genus Tenodera; species Tenodera sinensis. The sequence continues at coordinate 132,766,164 of CM060966.1, read as the reverse complement.
GTGTGGGTCCTACTTATAGAGCCAGTCTGTGATGACGGGCCAGCGCTGATTGGCTGCGCTGTTGCCTGGTTGGCTGTAGCGGCTGGTGCCTGATTGGCTGGTGCAGTTGGTGGGGGAAATTGGGTAACACTTTTGTTACCTGCCTCCACCGTGGCTGGTTCTGGCTCTGAACTTACAGTCACATGAGCCTTTCTCCCCTTCCTCCTCTTTTTAGGAGGACGTTTGTCCTTTGGGGCAGCACTGGGGGGTGGCACAGGATGTTTTGTGCCCACCTTTGGGGTGACGCTTGGGACTGGCGTTGTCTTTTGACTGACAACTTGGTTCTGTGGGGTTGCTTCTGCACTCTCGGCCCGTACTAGGGCACTTTCGTGCTCCGACATTGCCTGTGCAAAAGACACCCCCTGTCGGATCACTGGTACTTTGCCCTGTCTTCCTTGCATAATTGCAAGTCGCTTTGGGCAACCACGATAGATGCCAATGTGGCTCCCGTCGCAGTTTGCACACTTTTTATTCTCTATTGGTGTCGGGCAATCCTTCACCAGGTGCTCACCCGCACAGCGAAGGCACTTGAGTTGCCTCTCACAAGCATGACTCGAGTGGTGAAAGCCCAAGCAGTTGTAGCATTGGGCTGGTCCCTCTCTGCTGTGGTAGGGCTCAATGGTGACCCTCGTGTTATACAAATGAGTCACCTGGTCGATTTTTGGGGTTCCCTCCCCCTGTTTTTCAACTACCACTAAAAATAGTGGCAGGGGTACCTTGGTGGGTTTCCCCTCTTTTACCTTTGTGGTGGTTAGTTGCACCACGGACCTCGGTTTGATTCCGTGTTCGTCCTGTAGGCCGTCACGGATATCCTGGGGGTCTGTCTCAGAATCAAGACCCCTGACAACTCTGCGAACCACGTGGGGACGCTGAAGCGAGTAAGTGTGGAACTTAATTCCACTCTCTTTCAGTACCCCTTTCGCGGCCTTGTGGTCGTCAGAGGTAGTGGTTCTGATGACAACCCGTCCTGGATGCCGGGTTGCCTGGAAATTGGCCTTTAACTGCCGTCTCAGTTCCTTCATTACCTTTATGTGGTTCGGGAACGGATCAGACACAATCGGAGGGATTCTACCCTCCTTTTGTGAGGCCTGGTTTGGGGCGAGCGCTGCAGTTGCAGATGTTGATGAAGCAGGAGTCCCTTCCGGCTTTGAACCGGAAGATCTCCTCCTGCGGTTCTGCACTACAACGAAGCCGTCGTCATCCGGTGTTGTAGGTGCTGGGACAGGGGTCATAGGTACTGGTGGTGGTGTGACAGGGACTGCTGTCCCTTGGTTCACAAGGCCAATAGCCTTTTTGGCCTTCGGCCTGTTCTTGGCCCTGAGGAGCGTCTTGGCTTTCGCCTTGACGATATTCACCCTTGGACCGTGGGAAGGGTTCTGGGTAGAGGTACCTATCGCGTCAGGTCTTACCTTGGCGTTGGTACTCGGCGTGTCTCTAGTCATTGCAGGTGCCATCCGGCATCCCACAGAGGGTTTAACGCCTTGCGACGCGCCTGTGGGGGTTCCAGTGAACCCCGGGTCCAGGCTAGAGCCTGGTCCCTTGGCTGCAACCATGTGGGCCTGCGGTTTCGTAAGTCCGTCGGTCGGTGCCGAGTCGGCTCTGGAGTCCTCCATGTCTGGGTGGTGCTGGTTTGAAATAGCTCGCCGAGCTATCTCTAGTAGGGAGGCAAGTAGAGGGCTGATGCCCACTTCCTCCACCGCTCCGGATCCCCTCCGGGAAAGGTTGTCTTCTAAAACTTCTTTCTTCTTCTCCAATTTGGAGTGCCCTAAAATCTGCTATCAGATCTCTTATAGGACACTCCTCGACGAACTAGCGGCGCCCGGCCTGGCTATTACACTATTGAGTTGGCGCGGTGCGTAGTAGCTCCTCCCTGGCGAGAGGTCTCACAGTTGGCTTTCCCCGTTCTTCCAGTGTCCAGTAGACTCGAGGTGCAGACGATGCGAGTTCCAATCACCGAATGATGAATGCCCCTGATTTGGGACAGGAAAACGGGTGGGTGGGATTTATCCACGAGCTGGCAGTGCGCGGCTTAAGGTTGGCTGGCCAATCAGGTGACGCGCTCATTCCCACCAAGGTTCTGGCCATCAGTCACTCACTGAGAGGTGACCTGAAAAGGTAATTTACTCTGTTTTGGATACAGATTGAACTGTCGCTTTTCCCATCTTTGAGATTATACCGCCGGACTTAGTATGTCCTTTGGTAGTCTTTTGGATGGTAGTCGGCGCGGCTGGTTCTGGTCATATTGGCCCAGAGTATTTACCAGAGGGTTAGGGTGATTTTGGAGTTTGTTGTACATTGTGCGAGCGCGGGTTTTAATCACGTCGACAATGTACGGGATGCTGGAATGTTCATGGAGGATATGGGCAGGAAATCTCCAGCCGGTATCATAGATCATCCTTAACGCCCGATTCTGCAACGTCTGGAGTCTGATGAAGGTGGACTTTGCCACCACTCCCCAGATCTCGCATCCGTACAAAACCAGAGGTGGAATGATCGCACGATACAGCTGGAGCTTCAGGCGTAGGGGCATGGTTTTGGAACTGAGGATTGGGTATAGCTGCCGGAGAGCAGCATGGCCTTGTAGTACTTTGCCCCTGACGTGATGTCTATACGTCAGCCGCCGGTCCAGCGTGACTCCGAGATACTTCGCCGTAGTGACCCAGGGGATCCGACGGCGCCGCAACACGAGGTCCCGCGGGAGCCGGTTGGCTTTCGTATTCGCCAGGAGAATCGCAGAGCTTTTCTCCGGGTTTATAGACATACGCCAGTTCTCGCACCATCTACTGATGGTGCGGAGATGGGCTTGTACTTGGTGGTAACTGTAGCGCGGGTTCTTGTTAGTAGCGAAGATCAGTAGATCGTCCGCATACTGACAGATGTGTGCACGGGATATCCTGAGCGACCTTCACTTTTTTTTACCTGCTAAACAGTTATCAGTGCAAGGCCATGAGAAGGCTGCGCTCTCTGAGCACCAGATGACTCTGTGTTAACGCAATACTGTGACATCACACGTTTCATTGTAGGTATAAGAGGGGACTTGGACAAGAGGTTAACTGTTAAGAACGACATCGGTATTTGCTGTCTTGACATTGGAAACCCTGTGCGTGAGCTCGCGAGAAACGGAATAACGACCACTCCACATCTGAAAGTGCACTACTTAAAAGCAAGAGCATGTTGAAATAACCGAAATGGCAGACGCCACAAACATCGTTATGCGGCATTAGCTGCTTATGTTAACAAGAGCTATAATTTCCATGCACTCAGTGGTTATCCGGTTATACCTATTCACTTAGTGAGAGTGGAACTTCTCCAACTATTTATATAAAGTTCAAGGCATACATTCTCAAACGCACTCTCAATTTTATATTTTAGTACACCCCCTCAATTTATTTTTAAATGAAGTAAAAGTATATCGATAATTTTCCTAATTTGAGTGGCGGATTATGAAAACCCTCGCATTATAATTCTTGAAAGATGCGTTATTTAACTATGAACATTTGATTATGTTATGTACAACTACATAAACCGAGTTAGTTTGTAAAAATTTCTCTCTCTTTCTTTAGACATCAAAATGGGTACTATTATTGAAATCTCGATATTGAGCTGTTGAATCCAATGGAATAGTTCCCTTATAGATAAATGTCAGTATCAAATAACAATGTATTCATTAGTACCCTTAAGCTAAACTACATATAATACAGGTAATGGATTTCTTTTTGACTTTCCGACAAATAAACATTTTTGATAACTTTATCATAAGTAATGCCACGAATGATTGACAAATTATCGATAAATTCTCGAATCACGAAGTGACGAGAATTTATCCAGAGAATTTGACTATCACGAGTTGCATTTATTAAGTCTATTTCACGAATTAAAAGATGATATAGCCAATGAAATGTTATTAAAATGCTGTATCGTAATTAATAATCTCTTAAGAAACATGTAGCATGAATACATATACATCAATCAATACATCAGCGTCCTTCGGTACGGCCTACAAAATTCTCATATTGATACTACAATTTTTTTAAGATGTTGGTAATGTCAGAAGTGGAGTATCTAATGTTAATCTATAATTTCGTTCAATGCAAAATTTGTAAAACTGATTCCAAACATATTTCCTGTTGTATTCTGTTTTCTTAATTTTCCCTCTTCGAATTATTTCATGTATTTCAGCATAAAATAGCTCACAGAAGCTAGTCAGCCATTTTGACATTTGAGTAGCGGCTCTGTTGCGTCAACTTACGTCAACTGTTTCTCTAACCTAATCACAACATAAGAAAAAAAGAGGTGATAACTAAAATTCAGAAGAGGTGATCATGGAAAAAAAAAAAAAAAAAAAAAAAAAAAAAAAAAATTCAACAGCGTTTATTTGTCTTTATTTCTTACTTTCTATGGCAGCGCGAGATGTGCGCAGATTAATGCGCAATAGGATGTTTCTAGATCATGTTAGCTAGCCTAGTTAATTGTTTTGCAATCTCTATACCCAAAACATATTTCAATACAAGAATAATCCGTAGGTATAGAACTTCAATTTAAAATAGGTCCAGCGCGTAAAGATGTTTATCCCCCCTCCCCCGAAAAAGAAATTGCGTAACTGGTTTTGCTTAGGTTATGAGTATGTGTACCTTTTGCCCTTTCTATCTCGGCAATCTAAAATAAATTTTGGGGCAAGGAGCCGCGAACCTATAGAAATAGCTGAGAGATAAGTGAATCATTCTTCAATTTCTGCCAGGTGGAGGCGTTTCGGTTCACCGGCTTTTTGCTCTTAGGGCTAGTTAATAAAATTAGGCTGTTTCGATCAATAATACCATGTATTTGCATTCATATTGTGAAGGGAAAGAAAGTTTTAAGATAGCAATGACATGCGCAACAAAAATGATGACTGGAGGCATTACTTTTGTACCAAAGGATGTTTTAGAAACTGAATGCATAATTCATGTATTAATTCGGTTACGTATAGTCTTGAAGTACATTTGGTATGTAAACAGACAGAACGTGCAGGAAAATAAGCAGGTTGTGCCAGTCACCGAGATCGCAGATGTACGAAACCTTCAGCAGCTTAACTAAGTGGTATCTTAGCTAAGAATTCAGTTTTTTATCACAGTTTTGGAGAAATTATGACTGGAAACCATCTTTCGTTTGCTTTGTTAATACCACCATAATGCGTTTTTATTGTGTAAGGCTGGCTTCACTGTGACATGATTTTGAGGTAGTGGAGCTACATCAGGAAAACAGCACCAATTTAATAAAAATGTTACAAATAAAAAATGTTAAAATAATTATTTGAGCTAAACCTAATCAATACTTTTGGCAGATTAATAATCTGATAGGTTTTAATTTCCAAAATGGTTCTTCACAAATTGCATACTATTCGATCACTGCTTAGATGCCTTATATATTTTTTCTTCTCCCATACTAAATGTTACATTAGTTACAAATTTTACAGATTGATAAATAAAAAACGCAGCACTATGAGCCTTGCTGTGATTATCTGGGAACAAAATACATTAAAAATTGTGAAGTTATTGGGGGCTATCTTTCGGTGCACGAGGTACAGTAACAAGATTTGCAGTAAATATGTTCAAGATATTTTGGTTAAACATCACTGTTCTTCGAGATATTGGCCTCAAATTGTGCGAGATTCCTTATCAATACTATACAACCACTTATATGCTGCAAACATGTAACTTCAGATTTCAATAAAGTCGAAAACCTAGAGGAAACCGCTGCCATATTACATCTGTTCATAAAATATATGTATATACTGAATAGCCAAAACACTATATTTTTTACTAAAACACTTTAAAAAACATTGCTATGTATCTTTACAGAACCAAATAGATAAACTGAAAATTGTTTCTTTAGTTAAATTGATAAGTAGGCCGTACCTTTTTGGTAACCATAATTTATGGGCAGCTATCCTCATGGATTTTCTCTCTTAGTTGCTTATTTTTGCAGTTTGAAATGTGTGTTCAAATTTCTGCTATCCATGTAAAACAAGCTAGTGATAGTTTATACCATCACTTAAACATAAAACTTTTTAAACAGAAAATCCTGATACACCACATGATTTTCCTCTTTTTTACTTTCTCTACTACGTATAGTAAAGTAGAGAAAGTATTGCATTCCACCCAAAAATTCGATGTCGAGATTTCGTCGGAAATGTTTTGAGGTCCCCTGAATTTAAAAAAGAAATCATTTTTAGAAAAAGGTGTGTGCGTCTGTGTGTCAGTTTGGGACAGCATAACTCAAAAACGAAAAGTGGGTTAAAAACCAAATTTGGTATTCAAGTTTGTCTTTCAAGGATGCAACAGGAAGATTTTCTTGAAAATGGCTAACGATTTCGATTAAAATGACCTATGTTTGAGATATTTTTATGGCAAATGAAATGTATATCTTGAATTTTCTGGCTATAACCCATGAAGTCCTGTTTACTCTAGATGACTTTTGCATAACTGGTAAACCGTAAGAGATAGACAAAATCTACAAAAATGTAGATCTTGCTAAAACACACAATTTAAGCCCTTTTTTTTTTTTTTTTTTTTTTTTTTTTTTTTTTTTTAGAGTGATCCATTTTGGAGATATTCCTTGTTATTTGTGTAGGTTTTGGAGAACTTATACTTCTGTCAAGCGGAACATAGTTAAAATATGATTTGAATGGTTATTCATTCTTTATATGTTTACCGCACAAAGAGAACGAAATTTGAAAGCTTTAAAAGATTTGACTGTCGCTCAAAGCCTGCTGTATTCCCATATTCTCCTTGCGCCTACAAAGAAATAAACAATAAGATAATTTCTGCAAAATTTTCTCATCTAACATGAAGAAAATATAAGGAATAAGGAACAAGAGTTTTTAAGAATGGTTAGTATAAGATAAGGAAAGTCATATGAGTGCAACACATCAGATTTTTATGCTCCATTTATATACCGTCTTTAACATCTAAGTCGGTCTGGGTGGCTCAGTCGATTAGACGCTGGCCTACTGATCCCAAGGTCGCGGGTTCAAACCCGGCCCAGGCCGATGTTTTTTAAGTGTGCTTAAAAACGACAGCTCCATGTCAGTAGATTTACTGGCATGTAAAAGAACTCCTGCGGGACAAAATTCCGGCACACCGGCGACGCTGATGTGATCCTGGCAATTGACAGCGTCGTTAAAGAACAAAATAATTTTTTTTAACATCTAAGGTCAGATTGGCGACTTTTTAGCTTTTGCTCAACGCAATTATACTCGCTTACGGTGGTGTTAAGTCTCTGGCCTTGGTATTAGTTCGGGTTATTACATTAAGTACACACACACACACACACACACACACACACACACACACGCACACACACACACACACACACACACACATATTCACATTCTTACAGACTATGGATGATTGGGAATAATTGTGGAATTCCCCACACTCTAGCTGGGAATCGAACCCAGGACCTCTGAATTTGAAAGTTCACATGCTAACCACCCGACCACAGAGGCAATCTTGACTTACTTGTTTACTGTAAGATCAGACAATTTATTTTCCTAACATCACTTTTATTTTCAATGTTACAGTTAGGCAAATGGATACTATATTGATAAAATTGCATTGGTGCTCCTTCAGGACCAAATCCATTATTTAAAAAGATTACTAGAAGTGATTTAAAGGGAGATTATAACTGTTGTGTTTACTTAAGAATTTCATTATGTTCAAAGTGCTTTGTTGACTACTTTGCATTGTGAGGGTAGCCAGTCTGTTGGAGTTCTGTACATTACATACCTATATTTTCGCTCAACAATATAACTGTGGAAAGCCGGTTTTTTATGTTCTGCACAGTTGTTTATGCTTAGCAACAGGATTAACTAATTATTTTGTGTGTAGTTTTCATAATCAAGATGACTTTCGACCCAATTACTACCTCAAAGTGTAGAATGACGTAATAAATTCTCAGTTGTTCAGAAGCAGAACTGTACTGGGTTTTAATTGTGCTTGACCTATTTGAAGAAATTCCGGGGATTCATACAAGCGTGATTATTTTACGTTGAACAGCTGTGAAAAAAACTGAATCGTGGAATTCAAATGCATGTTTTACGGAAAAGCCACAGTATATTATAGTTTGCTATGGTATTATACAAGTATTGCGAAGCGAAGGTTGAATGAGAATTCTAGGAAGATTTCATCAATTCTCTTCCTTGTGCTGTGATTTCTTGACCAGCCATCTGGACATCCTTTGGCCTTCTTGTTGATTCATACCAAGTTAGTAATGCTATATGGCTGTAGGCTTGTCTCAGTAACGGAATCACTAATGCAGTAGCGAAGCAGGAGAGGAAGCAGGTTGCAACATCCTTCTTTGTTAGCCCTCTCACACTAATTTGCTTGATGCCTGTTCGTAATTTAAGTTAAACTTTTCAGATGCTTCCTGCATTTAATATTCTTCGAGCGGTTTTTACCAAAAGACTTTCCCTCATTACTAACAGCTAATGTTTCATGTTCGAAAGTGCCGTGTTGGATATTATGAAAAATTTATGACCACGAAAGCAGTGAAGGATGGGTCTTGAGGTCAGATTCGCACACCATCTTCAGTGTAGCCCTTCCTAGCCTTTCGATAGATAATGCAATGAAAGTTCACTGTGAGTAATGCATTATTGAGTATTTCGTTTCAAGCAAAATAAAATCAAGGTACATACCTATTTAAATTGTTCAATGAAGTGTATTTCGGTTTCTCACATTGAACATTCAACATTTCACCGGAAGCACACGAAAGAACTGCCTTTAAAACTAAATACCATTTGCAAATATATATTATTCCCTGAATGCATCAATAAAGTTGCGGGTGCCTTCGGAAACTCAGGACATTTACCCATGGGAATTTTTTCAACCAGCTGAACAAAAAGCCCAGGATGTCAGTGGTCTATTTTTTACTTCCTCTACTACGTATAATAGGAAAGTATTGTATTCCACCCAGAAACTCGATGTCGAGATGTCACCGGAAATGTTTTCAGAAAAAGGTGTGTGTGGGGGTGGGTGTGCGTGTGAACAGCATAATTCAAATTCCAATGATCTACAACCTATAGTAACAATCAGCTTAACCTACAAATGTAATATATTAATATTTATCAAATTAAGGCGTTAAACTGTAATTAAAACATATACATTGTGCAAATGTGAAAGGTGCAGCTTAGGGGTGAGTATTTTACATAATTTTCCATGAATTCTAATGATGTAATTAAAAAAATATACATTGTACAAATTGTGCCAGAGCCTTTGTAGTAAGTTTTCTTATACAGTAATATAATCACGTAACTACAACAAACATGGCCATCTTCCCGCTACAGTGCATGCGCCATGGCGACTTCTAACCCAAAAGAGAAGCGCAATTCGCGTTGTTAGCGTTGTTTTCATTTCATGTTTTCATTTTTGTTTTCTTTTGCAGTGAAATGTTGATACTGCATTAAACCACAGAAAATAGCTCGTAACGGATCGTGCATCGCCGGAAATATATAACGAGGCGTTAATAAAGATGAGGATATTTGTATTCTAATTTCGAATATGACATTCATTTCGGCATGCCATAGCCTACCGTCCATTAGCATAAATCATTAAGAGCGGTGTTCAACACCAAAAAAACAGTTCAATACATAATAAGTCTCAAGGCCAAACAATGTCAATTTGTAGATTGGTTCTACAAAATCCGTGCTTTTCGCATGGTCAATATGTTGCATGTTCAAGGGTTGGCAAACCATCAAGTTTGTTCGTTTATACCCTTCAGTCTTCAGAGATTAACTAAAAATATTGTTCATAAAATAGCATTAAGATAAAAAATCATTATATTCCTGTTAATAAAGTAAATCTGTTCAGCGAAATCGAACGTGACTCGCGAACATTTCCGTTAAAGACAGATTTCCGCTTAACGAAGATAGGCTTAGGCTATTAAGAAAATTAAACCATTAAGATGGTCAGTGTGAGGTAAACATGTACGTACACTATTCTTTTGTGTATTTAGATATTTCCGCTGCAATACATACATGCAATACACTCCAAAACATAATGAAGGAAAAATATCTGTACACACGATTCATTTATTTCTTTCCAGTAGTTAAGGAGAACTTTCTGGACACATTGCTGCTTAGCTCCTCGACTTTCACGAACACTTTGGCCTGAGAAATCACACCAAACATATCCGAGTCATTTGGCCATAGGGCAAATTGTTACAGTTCCTTTAAACTTTTGACAACGTCCTGATAAGTCTTTAGCCTACACTCTTCTTCCAACTAGGGGACAAATTCCTCTTCATCTTACTCCGCCTTCTCTTCTATCCGACTTTACATATTCTCAATCAAGACATCTATATTAAATGTGTTTCAGTTTGCACATCACCATGTTGACATATTCCATGGCGCTGCAATTGAAAGCATCTTCATTGATGTAGTTTTGTGCCAGAAATTTTTCTAAACTCTACATTGTGAAACTGGAAATTTTCCGTTATAAGGCGTACTATGATTTCTGTTGTTCGCGTAAGACAGTTTCCATTTAATGAAGGGGATTTAGCGTGTTGTTCGACCCTAAGTTCACGGGACCATACAATATTTCCGCTTAACAGGGGTCCTTTGAAGGCAGTTTTTACTGTATTAAGATTAAAAATATATTTAAATATTTAAAAAAACATGCCTGACATGAAAATGATTTGAGGTTGTTTTATTTCTTGCTGTTATTTTAAAAAGTTTTAGTTTGTACTCGACAAATTTAAATTTATAGTATACAGATACAATAACACGCTATCGATAGGTCGAGTTGCGATAACTGTAGGCGTGGTGGCGTCAGGTATTCTAAAAATAATTTTATTACATGCTTTTTCATCAAAACAGTCCAAAGAATTTATAGTTTATTTTTAAAATGTTATAACTTTTTTGACGTACAACGTTTGAACAGGACATACAACGTCTGTCGAGTCCGCTAGTATATACCTACATGCAAAACAAAGGACAAAAACCAGGCACTGCAGCTGCCATGTACAATGCACGCAACTTCAGGCTTAATTGTAACGTCAGAACACCGACGTAAGTTACAATTTATAAAACAAGCAAGTGCTAATTGTGGCGAAACGAAGCTCTTAAATAAAAATGTAAAGTTGACAAAAATGTAGATCTGCTGTTCTGTTGTATATTTAATAAAACGTGCATTAATCGTTATTTGTAATTGTGAAAACAAAACTTGAGCAAAAACGTCTTTTCCCTGCTGTAAATAGGTGTCGCGGACATCTACTGTATTACAATTCTTCGTCACCTCTGTACATAAGATTATCTAAGTGGATATCCTTTCCACCTGGTGCATCATTGTAATCCCTCGTAGTTACTTTTAGCGTTTCACATTATGATTTACTGATCTTGAACTCTCAGTTGGAACGAATAATTACAAATTTGGCGCACCATCTTCCTGCTGCTGCCCTCATTCTGAACCTAAGCGCGAAACTTTGCTCCCGTGCACATCTAAACTGAGAAGCATTTGTGCTGCATAAAGACACTTGGCTTATGGAAGAAATTCCTTAAAGAAGCATGAAAGGTGAACGTAGGCGGACGTACCTTTCTCTGGTGCAGAGCATAGATCAGTCACCACGGAGGTCATAGCTCAAAGGTAGACGTCTGCGTTACAGATAGAAATCGCCGAGCACTAGTTGCTGCCAAGATCATTGCTCTGATCTTGAATATCTTAGGCTTAGGTCATTGATAAACTCATTCAGCTATCCTTTGTGAAAATCATTAAATGAACTAGCACTCGGTAGGCGTTGGAATTCCACGTATTTGAATTGCTATTCGCAAAGGAAATGAAACAGTCCTCCATGACCTTGGAGAGGAAACACAAGGTCGTTCATGCACCTCATTTAATCAGACGTCTTTGGGTATGTTTCATTGCCATTTCAGATGCGTGATGGCGTTTCGAAAACCTGTCACATTCTCTTACTCAACCAGTATTTGAAAATTGGCAATCTCACATGTGTAAGAATATGAAGGATTGCCAGATGCCACACATTATACAGGATTTCCTGTATATGAAGTAGTGGAAGCGTGTTCCCTCCTGTTTCTATTCTCGGGCTTACTAACATGTAAATTGCTGATACGTTTGATATTTTGTTTCATATTCCATATGTTTTACTTGCGGATACCAAGTCACATCAAGTAAGAGCATCAAATACCCCATACAGATGCTTTTAGCAACCGTGCATGCTTCCTGTGTTAAGTATTAACATCGCCTCTATTGGATTTCTGTGAGTGCAATGGTACATCATTTATACTTTAATAGTGGCCTATTAATATGAATTCATTTCTCAATAACAAAATGCTATTTTCGTCGTTCGTCTTCTACTCTAAAGGAGAAAGCCTCAACTTCCTCTACTGTAAAACGTAAAAAAGAAATTTTCCGCAGGAAGTGTATTAATTATTCTTAAAAGTTTTTGTTGTACTAAAAGGGAGGCATAATTGAATTGGCTAAGCATCATAAAGACCCTCAGGAGGGCAAACTCAAACAATAAATTTTCGGCTATTGTTGAAACGGACATTATAACTAGGTAAATTGCGGATTACACTGCTTGCTCATTCCCAGCTGATCATACTACGATGTCATGTTGGGGAATACCTTATGTTTACCCGCAGATCGGTCTTTTGCCATATGTCACATTGTCAACAATCACGCAAATTCCACCTAACGAAAGCTAAGCTCTGGTTGGAGATTATACGAAAACAGGCTTCTTGGCTACGGTAGTCGTGGAGCGGAGCGCCTAAGCGCTGATCCATGGTGGAGCAAAAGAATTTTACTCGCATCGAATGCAAATAATTAAATGGTAACTCTAGAAGTCTAGATTAATAATCCTGATTGGCAAGTTTTCGTATGTTTCTATCTTGCATTTCTGCATCTCTCGTAAATCAAAGGCTAGCGCAGTACTGCCCAACGTTTACCGCGCGGGGGGAAGGCAGAATTACCCCACCCACTGTTCGCGCTGCTATGATGTAATGCTTTATTGATAGCAGTTACAAACCTCGCTAACGGTGGCGGCGACTTTAATTTTACTATAATTTCCGATGAAAATTAAATTGAAAACGTCTCTTGAGCGCCTTATTTGTCAGTGACCATTTTGGCACTATTCAGTTTTAGCCAGTTCTTCGTTTGCCCCAAGGATGAAAGCGTCTTCAAAGATGGGCCGAATAATCGTGTGTTTTTATACTACGATACCTATTGGCTTTTTATTTGATTCATTTTCGAGAACATCTGCTATATTTAGAACCAAATATTGCCATTAGCATTGCAGCAAATGTTCGCAGCCTAGGAAATATTTCATTTGGAAGATATTTAAATTAGTCCCAAGCTTTTTCCTGAGAATATTTCAAGACTGCTAAATATGCAAAGCAACTACGTAATTCCATTTGCCGAGGGCGGGGAGTGTCTTTGCAGGCAAAATTAAATGGGTTATTAAAAATGCCGATTTCTTCCTGTATTGTTTTCAGGTCTCGAAATTTGGACTCGAAAGTGCCATACAGCCCTTCAGAATTGTGGCATATTTTGCTAAAAGATTGACATTTACTGTTAAACAAACCGAAAGAACGCGTTTGCCGTAATCAGTATGGTGGTAATTATCAAAGTGTATATTATATTTAAATGGGCTACCTCACAATAAGTGATGTTTGCAAATAAGACATCTCGCCGTGGTTTCCTCTTTAAAAAAATCTTCCATTCATTTTGGAATACTGGACCCTTGGCTGCCATTGCGAGAGTCATAGATGGCTGAGTGGAGGGTAGGTGCTTCTTGCACCGTTACAAACATAAATCGAAGGATTGGGGTGAAGCGACACATGTCATTAGCTCATTAGAGCGAAAGTTAGGCATGCCTGGACTAGCATGTTACCCCTAGACCACGGAGGACAAGGAGGACCTTCCAACTAAGGTCGACACATACCTACACAGGAGATAAGTGCATTAATATTTCAGAGTGGGATATAATTTTTTGTAGCTTTTTGCAGAAAGAGGGGTGAATCACTTACTGCATGTTAGGATTAATGGATTATTCCATACATAATTGACCCCGGTCAACTTATATACCTACCTTTTAGCACACATTTTTAGTGTTCTGTAATTTGCAGCCTACACGCCGTCTTAATTAAAACGATGGGTACCTTATACAGACACTTTTGTGGAATCTATAAACGTGTCATCTGATAATTTGAGCATATATAAATTATGCTAAACGAAAGGTTTATGTATAGTGGGATTTCAGCACAGTATATGTTAATATTCGCTAGTGGAAAGTAAATAGTATTCTATAACGAGTGATTTGTATTGCCCCAAGGCTTGAGTTCTTCAAAACACTGAGATGGCTTAACTATACGTACTTACAGTCATTTGAATTCGCACCTGCGAGACACCACAACAAGGTTTCGCGCTAGCGCACAACTGGAGTGAGAATAAATTCCCCCCGACAGCAGTAACAACAAATGTCTTACCGTCACATCCATGGTTAAGTAGGTGCCGGACAGTTGGCTAACCCGTCACGACTGCGAATGTTCCCACAGCTACGCTCCGGGGTTACCGCTGCTCGAAGAAAAACATGCTTCCTCCCACATTGTTGTGAGTGTTTTCCTGCCTTGAACCAATCCGCTGCAGAGTTGCACATGACGTTTCCCGACCTTGCTTATTTGGCTGCTCACAAGCGCGACATTGTTGACACCGCATTTCAATTATATGTAGGAGACGCAATCCTGGGTCTTGGCACATCCAACAGGGTGCTTACATTCCAGAAAGTGCTTAATGCGGATGGTATATCTGAGGCCGTTCAGGAAGTCCCGACTTCATAGACCGTAAATTCAACTGCAAATTGCAATGCATTCTGCTTTCTGGATGTGGAGAACAGCTGATATTATACGAGTTCCTCGTAGTTCCTCTATTTGACTTAGTATTTTACCGAAGTCGCCCCCTCCTTGGCGAAGAAAGAAAAATTAATCTATTTTTCATACATATCTATTCCATTTACAGCTATGTTTTGGATCCGGAGGTTTCTCCCTCAGAAAAATTGTTTTCATTTTGTGTCAATTCGGCAACCTGATAAAGGCTGTGAAAGCAAGGAGGAGTCCAGTGCTGGATCAAAAGCTGACGTATTAACAACCTCTCAAAACACATGTTTGAGGTAGCATAAGGTCCCTTTACTATCTGATATAAGAACTTCAGTGTGGTAGACGCCTGTATCTAGTCAATTACATACTGTGTACTTGAATCACTCCCAATTGCTAATTGGACAACATATGTATCGCATGCGCAAGTCATTCTGTTTAGTAATTAACTAGACTAAGCTGACATTGTACATCGCACGCCTGTTACATTAGTTACATCGTAAACAACAAATAATTTCACAATTAACTCATTTGATTTAGAACATCGTTGAATGAATGACTCGTTTCTGCAGCCATCTTTCACGTAATAAACGGATATTATAGATCACAGCAACTGTAGTGAACCGAAAGGATCAAGTCGGTGTGGGTGGCTCAGTTGGTTAGACGCTGGCCTACTGTTCCCAAGGTCGCGGGTTCAAATCCGGCCCAGGCCGATGGTTTTTAAGTGTGCTTAAAAACGACAGCTCCATGTCAGTAGATTTACTGGCATGTAAAAGAACTCCTGCGGGACAAAATTCCGGCACACCGGCGACGCTGATGTGTTCCTGGCAATTGACAGCGTCGTTAAACAACAAAATAATTTTAAATAATTCGAAAGGATCAATCTTATAACCTACTGGCCCAAAGTATGTGGGTTACATGTGCTATTAAAGCGCATAATAAAAACCTTAAAGCTAGATTGTCCACCTCTTTCACCCTTCGAGTTCTGAAAAGTACATCCTGCAAACCTGTCATTTCAGTTGCTACTAAGTATCAGAACAGACTGTCGGATGAAGACACTGGCTGTTACAACAATGTATTCGCGAATGGGCACGCTGGGACTCCCATCTGGTGCTACCTATAGGTTTTGGGCAGCGCATGTTAAAGCACACGCTAAAGACTCGTAAAGAAATGATCAAAGAGTTGAAGTTCCTTGGATATGTATTTAATACGATGCTGCCAAGTCTTGAGCGTGTCTGAGAGCAGAGAGAAGTATAAAAATCCTCTCTACTTCTGCAGCGCTTTAAGCTACCGCTTGGATCATTGTTCATTCTCTACACATGCGGTTAGAAGCTTTCCTGGAACGAAAATGTTTTGTTTCTCTTTAAGAATTTGCTCAGTAGGAGTTTTATCACCACTATCATCACCATTATTACTATTATTATTATTATTATTATTATTATTATTATTATTATTATTATTATTATTATTATTATTATTATTATTATTGCTATAAGTCTTAATGACAATAAAAGTTTTGCTTGGAGTGACAACATAAAGCTAAGTACTAAAAAACTTCAGCAGGTTTTACATTACAGTTAGGTAAATGGCGTACACTCCTTGAGGATGGCTACATTTATTCCTCTGAAAATATGTCTGCTTGACGATATATCAAAGGATTGAAGTTAAATCATTTGGTATTACATTACTTAGAGGGATTATCAAGTTGCGTGTTAGATAGCTGAGCCTTATTGGGTATGAAGACTGAAGAAGCTACGTTTATTATTCATAGGATGAGTGTATTTCCGTGAGTGATGGTCACTCCGGGTCCTTGGCCCCATATGCCTTCATTCATGTCGTTCAGTAGCGAACCCACATGGGTTTGTCCTCAGTAAGGCACGCCCTCCCTTACGACAGTAATAACGCTTCTCCGTTAGCCTTCCGTGGTACGTGCAGAAAAGTCCGTGAATGCCCACACGTACTTGTCGGGTATTTGCCTGTGTTTTAGGGGCGTATTCACTGGGCTGACGAACTTCACGGTTTAGGCCTAAGCAAGAGGAGAAAAATAAATATTACATATTTTTGTATTTATGAACATTATTTATGTTCATAAAGTTTTATTTTTATTCTCTCCAATAGGAAATTCTTTAAATAATACAACCTACCGCAATGTTTTGTATTATTACGAATGCTGTCTTTGCCTTGATTTTGCAAGCTCTCTGTAAGCATCAAGATGCGGACATTGCAACACTGGAAACAGTAAGGTAGCTTCTCACTGTACCCAACCGATCCCACCGCATCTTTAAAAATTAAGAATCCCTGACTTTTCCACCAAAACCGAATCTGCCCTCTTATGAAACTTAATGTCCAGTATTGATAGAATCCGGCAGCCCTTATGAATGGAAACAAGAGAAAATTCAAATTGCGTGATAGTGCGAGGAAATATAAACTTGTCGTTGAACTTAGTATGAAACTAACGTACTTATAGTACGATGAAATCAAATATTTGCAAGCTAACGAAGTTGTAAACGCAGAAATTGAGTTAGGATTACATTAGTAAGACCCGCACAACAGTATACGCTTGTTGCGTTTTGTTTGTTATTATTACCTACTGCAAGATGTTTACTTCGAGGTCATAAGCAAATATAAAATGTGTAACCTTACGCAGACCTACCTATCAAATCTGCCAGAAAAAGAATAATGCAATAAAGGGGGTAAGAATCAGTCTTAACTTCATTTCAGTACCACCAGTATCGAATATATTTGTTTTCTTGCAAAACATGTTATCCCACATTCGGCTACATCTGGCATGGAGAAGAGGGGTAACAGGAATGCAATCGAGTATTTACCCCCTCCACTTTTACACCATCACCAAATACAGACCACCTGGCTTTTCCGATTCTATTTTTGTTTACGTATACACACGTGTTTACAAACAAGTTAAGTTTCAAGGCGTGCAATGCCGGAACCGAATAGAAACATGATGTATTGGTTTTGTGGTTATCTACGACGATTCTACGTTCTAGATTCTACGTGATTGTGATTGCGTTATGTGCAGTTTCTTTTGGCATAGCAAACACAATGCTTTATTGTTATTAGGAACACAAAAATACTTGTGTGCCCATTAGGCTTTGGAGCATTTTTTACCTTGTCATGCGGCATGATTCCACCACTTACACAATGTGAGAGACTGACCAGTTCTCTGAGGTAGATGGATAACAGCGGGGGCATAAGCCTGGTAGCTAACCGTGCGTAGCAGAGTGGACGGGGTTAATAGTACGATGTAGGGGAAATGAACATTGTGTCACTTTTCCCCATCTATGGGCTATATGCATAACTAAAAGTACACATCACTATTTGTTATAACCGACTGCGAACTGAGTCAGATAGACAGTTCATTTTAAGTTGCCCAATACCACTATTATGTTTCTCTTTAGTATTCAGCTAACACAGTTAAATTCTTTGGAGCGCTGGACGCTGGTGATTTACTGTATGAATCCGCTTCCAGAACGGCTGGTATACATCTAGCAAAATTTAGAAAGGGTGCAAACCATATATCGTTTGTTTGTAAGAAACCATAAACACAAATATTCTACCAAGTACGTGTCTGTTTTACGGATGGGTCCTGCAGTGAAAATGAACTGAGTATTGTGGTCTCATATTTTTGCAAAACCTTTCTGTCCCATTCCCTCCCTTCCATGTTTTTTTATTACTTTCTCTACTGGTAAGTAGGGGAAGTATTGTATTCCACCCAAAAATTCGATGTCGAGATTTCACCGGAAATATATGTTTTGAGACCCCCTGAATCCAAAAAACGCATTTTTAGAAAAAGGTCCGTGTGTGTGTGTGTGTGTGTGTGTGTGTGTGTGTGTGTGTGTGTGTGTGTGTGTGTGTGTGTGTGTGTGTGTGTGTGTGTGTGTGTGTGTGTGTGTGTGTGTGTGTGTGTCTGTGTGTCAGTCTGTGGACAACAAAACTCAAAAACGAAAAGCCGGTTAAAAACCAAAGTTGGTATTTAAGTTTAATGTCTTTCAAGGATGCGACACGAAGATTTTAAAGAAAATAGCCCCACCCTAAACTACCCATTACATGGAACATTTTTCGAAAAATTTGATTTTCTTGAAAATGGCTCTAACAATTTTGATTAAAATGCCATATGTTTGAGATATTTTGATGACAAATGAAATGTATATCTTGAATTTTCTGGCTATAGCCCCTGTAGTCGTATTTACTCGGGACGACTTTTGCATAACTGGTAACCCGTTAGAGATAGACCAAATCATAATATACAAAAAATGTAGATCTTACTAAAATACACAATTTATGTCTCAATAAATTTTATTGTAGGGTGAACCATTTCGGAGATATTCCTTGTTATGTGTGCGAGTTTCTGAAAACTTGAAAACTTCCGTGAAATGGGACATCGTTGTTCATTTTTTGATATGTTAACTGTGCAAAGAGAACGGAATCTCAAAGCTTTAAAAGATTTGACTATCGCACAAAGCCTACTGTATTCTAATATTCCCCTTGCACCTACAAGGAACTAAGCAATAAGATAATTTGTACAAATGTTTATCTCAACTAACACGAAGAAGATATAGGAATAAGAGTTTGTAAGAATGGTTAGTACGAGAGTAGAGAAAGTCATGTGAGTGCAACACATCAGATTTTATTTAGCTTATGGCCCGATAATACACGGCTTCCTGATAATACGCCTTTCGGTCAGTGTTACCAACACAAGTTCAGTTGAAAGTCAACAAATTCCCCTTCCATCTCTAATGACAGTACATCTATGTATTGCAACAAGAAAGTAATTCCAAAATTTTTTAATTTTAATAAGTGTGTTGTAATAATCGTACGTTTTAAAGTTCCCCGTTAAATTTTGTTCAGTGAAGTTGCATTCTCGTTATTTAATTAAAAATTTAAACTAAGTGCCTCAGCACTTATAAATATTTGTGGTTTATACTACATAACCGTGTTTATTCGCATGCA
Source organism: Tenodera sinensis (assembly GCA_030765045.1). Classification (NCBI taxonomy): domain Eukaryota; kingdom Metazoa; phylum Arthropoda; class Insecta; order Mantodea; family Mantidae; genus Tenodera; species Tenodera sinensis. Next base: position 132,746,297 of record CM060966.1, on the reverse strand, counting down.
GCTGTTAAACCTAGGACTTCATTTTGTTTAGTTCCAGAGATATTTAACAGTAAAAATATATTTATAATAATCCATTAAACTTCAGGTCTTGAAATGAGTTTTATTAATGGACACTCTTAACTGCTGTGGTTCTCAGCGTTCCATTCTATACTGGGCATGAAAGACCACTTAATTTGCTTAGAGAGCTTTATCAGGCTTGAGGTTCTTTTATGTGCCGTAAATCTACACGGTGCCACCAGCTTTACTTCCCTCCCGAAGGAAGCCATGCTAAGGATTTTTACGACCGAAAAAATTCATCGCCCTCCGCCGGGTTTGAACCCGCGATTTTAGGAACCAGCGGCTAGTACCCCTAGCCCACGGAGGATAATACAGAGGGCCTTGCTTGGCAGAAGTACAATTAAGGTTATTTAATCAATTCTGCTCTTGTGTTTTTCCCTCAAATAGTTAAATCATATCTAACTTGAGGTTGTGTTATTCCTTACACAAAACCACTTATTCGCTCGCGATTTTTTCATAATAACACAATCTCCAGTTAGATTACTTATGATAAACCTTACTGTGTTGCCAATTTATTCGATTTCTAGTAGACCTGAGATCATGTTGAGAAACTGCATAAATGCAGCATAAAAATGTATTCAAGTTCTGTACAGCTGAGGCTGAACCTCGTAGCCGTGGTCGCTGGAGCGTACGTCTTTGGCGCTCCGCTGCGCAGAGGATCGAAAGTTCGAGCCCCGCCTCGGGCATGGGTGTACCTTGTATAAAAACGGACAACATAAACACGTAAAAATAAAACGGGATGAGGGGGTATTGAACAATGAAACCCCCAAAAAAATCGGCAGTAGGTGACTCTTCCCAAGCTACAACAGTAATATGGCAACATGCAACAGTAAGCTCCTTTAGGCTGTCAGGTAGGAGCTTTATTCGGTTTTCACTTATTTCAAGCGTGTACCTTTGTACCATTTCTAAATGTAGCAGTTATTTTTGGCGGCTGACAACACCCAGAAGCAGTGTGGACCCAAAATCCTGCGTTAAAAAATGTGATGCTTAGAACATGCTGAAGAGTCGAGGTTAAAAAGAATCAATGTGTTCTATGTTTATAATAGAACACGCCCTGCTTGGAAATCACCATTACTGCTACAATGACGTCAAAATTTTCATGCAGAGAAGTGTGCACCATTAGGCAGATTAAAATAACGGCTCTACGACGAAAAGTAACAAAGTATCAGTGCTCTTAGGAAATATTAGGACCCGGAATGACATCATAGATATGTTCTGCCAAACGCGCTAAACGGAGGCACATTCTTTAGTTATTTCCAATTAAATATTAACTATGTATTCCAGCTAAACTATTAAAAAGTATTCTATCTGGATGTTCTCGCCTTTGTTGTAAATCCTCCATTTAAGTAATGTGCATAACATTTCAAAATTCTATTCAAAGAGCATTCTTTCTTTTTGTAGTTTAACGGCACATAATATATAAATATAGACGTTAATTTACAATATTAAAATAATAAAATGTTAGTAATAAAGCACGTCTACAGCACGCTTTGCTTTCGTATATGGCTCGCGACAGAGGAAGAGGAACAAGAGCAAATTGTGACTTATTTGATGTTACTTTGTAATTGGTATGAATTCCGATTTCAAAATTCACAATGATTTATTTATGTACTTAAATCACAGTCGAATACGGCTATAATCTCCGAGATTATGTTTCAAACGGAATGTACTTTTTTAGCATGAAATCAACTCCACCCACGTATAACAATCTAATGGGAACCGAACTCTGAGAGATCAGTCACGAGTGGTATTGCACACAGATGTAATAGACCATTAACTTCTCCACTCCAGAGCAGCGCTGACCAAGGTGAATGGTTCTCTCATTTCAACCCTGCCTCAGGTCTGGGTGGATATTTGATGTTCATTGGTTAATGTGAATTCAGGGAACCTAGTATTAGAGCCATAAAGTGAATCGTTGATAAACCATTTGATTGGAGGAGCAAAAAAGCTCGACCTTAGGTCAAGTCTTGGGATAAAACTGTTAAACGAAATAAATAATATCGTCCTGCGGGAGCCCATAAACTTATTCTGAAGTTCTACTTTATTTCCAGTGGACATATTGCCCTTATTGTATAGTACCTGTACGCCTGAGCCTTGCTGGGCGATGCCATAGCTTCTCAGAATTTTTACACCTTTTAAGATTCATTCTTATCCCGCTGTTTAAGTCTAAACCTTTGGGGTTTGTCAAAAATGGAATAAATAAATACGTATTGGGATAGTTGCACTATCTTAAAATCGAGCTCGGCACAACTTATATGATGTTTTAATTAAACACATCGTAACGTGCATTAGGATTTAATAATAAAGGAACCAAAAAGATTCGTGTAAATTATACATAAAAACTTGTCATTAATTGAAACACATTTAGGTAAAATCTATTAAAGTAACAACGTTTGAGTTAAAATTGTTTAAACCGTCATTGTCAGTTTTTGATTCCGTTATCCTTTACCCTCAGCTTTTTTTTTTTTTTTTTTTTTTTTTGCATACAGTATTGGTCTTCTTTGTGTATATGATATCCTGTACATTTCCCCTTTTATTCCTCGGATGAGTTATAAATAGTAATCCATCGCCGAATTCTCTCTATCTCACACATAATCATATTCTCCCGCCCTACTAATTGGGGTTTCGTGAGAAACATTCCACCGCTCATCAGCTTTTACGATTAACCCAGTCAATTATTCACGGCTTTGAAGCCCGTCAGCACACCGCAGCTGTTTTCCTCGACGTAGCACAGGCATTGGACAAAGTTTGTTATACTGGTTTACTGCTGAAGCTCTACCGAAGTGGTATTCCTAATTATTTAATTCATTTAATCGATAATTTCCTCTCCGCAGCTTTTCAGTGCGTATTGGCGTAACTCTTCTTCACGTACCATTACCGCCGATGTTCCACAAGGTTCCATCTTGGCTCCAACATTGTTTAATATCTACACTTCTAATATTCCGACTTGGCTGCGTCTTCTTTAGCTCTCTACGCCGATGACACTGTATTATACTATTCTCACCCTAATCTCCAGCACACACAGCAAGTAGTACAACTCTCTGTGGATCGTGTCACTCAATGGTTCCACACCTGAAGCATCGCATTGAGCCCTCAAAAAACAGAGGCTAAAATCTTTACTCTCCGCCAATACTCTCCTCTCCCTCCGTTAATTCTTGCAAATGGAAATCTATTTCATGTTTTATTATATTTAGTGCAACATCTAGTTTGACTTCATTAATGTTTTTCCATTGTTCAGTCAAGTTATTAGTAATTATTTTCGAGAATCGTTATTGCTGTGCATTTGGCAAGCTCTTATTGGTTGGTAGGTGGGTAGTAAATTATGTGTTGCTGTGTACTTCTGATGGTTTTATTACAGAAGGTTATTGTTCATTTGGAAATAACAGGACTTCGATAAACTGGGACAGCCGGTGTTTCATGGTTACGACTGTACGGTTTCATATGAATTATTTCAAATCTTTGTGTATGTGTAATTCTGTGTCCTTGAACTGTACTTTCTCGAATTGATGAATTCCTAAAGAACTGCCAGGACAAAGAAGCTTCGAAGAAGAGTATCTTTTGCATCTGCATACAACAGCGCTAAAGGAACAATGCAGTGATTTTAATGTTTATGGGTTGTTTCTGAAGTGAAGAAAGTAACTCCTAATATGAAATGAATGCATTGTTTTATACATAAGGAAGCGTTGGTCTCCAAAAGGAGGTCATCAGAATTTAAAACTGCTCGATAGCGCTATAATGCTATGTAATTTTATTAAGATTCTAAGTTAAAAAGCAGATTAATTATTACTGTTAGGATTATACTGCGATTAAACGGGCAGTTAATTCACACAGATTTTGCTTCATTGTAAAATAGTTGCTTTCCAGAGGCAAGAGATACAAGGCAATGTTATTTCAATTAAAGCACAGAGGGCTTTTGTGTTTTTTGACATAATTCTGACGTTGTGTGATTCATTCTTGATGAAATATGGTTATTAACATCCTATTTTTATAGTTTTTTTCTTAATTTAATGGATTAAATCTCTCACAATTGAAAAATGTTCAACGTTCTCAGGGTTGCTAACTCGTACGATAATTATGGGGGCATACGATAATTTTAATGTCTGTACACATAGTTGCCAACCCGTACGATAATTTGAATGGGTGGTAGTTCGATACCGGAGAAATATAATTTTCACTGATTTGTCACACCAGCGAAATGAAACTAATTTCAAATAGCGACACCACTTTTGCCCTTGACTTGTCTCCACCCCTCTGAGGCAACCGTTTCCAAACCTATTAAGCCTCCTACCCTTTATCCTCTTACTGCCAGTGTGTGCAGGTCTGACAATCTCAATGCAGACACTGTTCAGAAAAATGATGATCAATGGAGAAAACTCGGAATAAGTGATATTCCGTGTGAAACGAAGGACATGCCTGAACCTGGCAGTTTCTGGAGTGCTGTTAAACACATGTCACCTTGGTGGAAATACTTATTTCAAAGAACCGGTGGAGGTTGCATTATCAGTGATTTCGTTGCCCCACAGAAACGCTTCTTGTGAAAGAGTTTTTTCCAAACTGGGTTTGATAAAAACCGAAGTTAGAAACAGATGGACTTATTCTGTCATCTCAGCTTATGAAAGAATGTGGTAGATCCGAAAATCTGCAGGTCACCGAGATGTTAAAGTTTATCTCAACAACAAATTTGTATAATGCTGCAACAGTTGAGGAAGACGAACTTTCAGATGAATAGTGCAAGAAACACGAGTGCTAAAGTTGTAATACTGGTTGAGGTCACCAATGTTGTAAGTGAATACCATAAATATCATTACTATTACATTTTCATAAGTGGTATGCTGATACATTTATTGTTGTAGCATTTGGCTTATGATGTACGATAATTTTGAATCCAAATCTATAATTTTGAGTGGCCGGTACGATAATTTTACTTATAAATGTTGGCAACCTTGAACGTTCTTGATGCGTACGATAAAATAAAAGCATTTGAGAAAAAAATGGGTAATGGATTAGTGTCATAAAATACTGAAAATTCGCGCCTCTGCCAACAATGAAATCATTTTTAGTGGAAAAATCCAAGAACTCTGCAAGGGAATTGGGGGGGGGGGGGGGGGGGAGACATGCTCAATCATTTTATTCATTTTAGTAACGAGTATTGATATTTTTTCTGTTTAACCACTCACTCTCTCTCTCTCTCTCTCTCTCTCTCTCTCTCTCTCTCTCTCTCTCTCTCTCTGGTAGGTTCGTATTATTTATTTGCTTAATAAATGTTCAATATAGAGTATAATTCACTTTTATTAATTCACGTGTAGTTTCTCCACAGCGTCCGTAAAAACGTAGCCCCGTGGCATAACAACCCATTGGGGCCAAAGTCTACCCCCGACCGCTGCGTATCCCACCTCTGCCAACTACAGGCGTCATGAGTGGGGTGCAGTACCTACCGAAGGTGGGACGTGGTCTGCATCCGGTCCCTCCCGGCCCGTTATGCGGTCTTGTCGACCAGGGACTGCTACTTTTCAATAAAGTAGCTCCTCAGTTGGCCCCTCAGGGACTCAGGGACCTGACGAGGTTGAGTGCACCCCGGACCAGGTCTCCCAGCGGGAGAAGATCCTCACGCAGGTATCGGGAATCGAACTCGGGTCCCTTGCTTGCTAAGCAGCAGCGCTACTACCGTGCTAAGGAGAATATACTTTTAAATTTATTATGTTGTGGTACAGTGTAATTTATTTTAAATAGACACCAGATAAATTACTTGCGCAAATGTTAGTACTAGTCCTGCGCCTGAAAAAAAAAAAGGTTGAGAAACGCTGCTGTTTAAAATAAGCGTCAAATATTTGCAAAATATTAATCAAAATCTTCCGCTTGAGATAACTTCAGTTATCTGAAATGAAAATGACGTCATTTTTCCCTTACTGCTGCACTTAACAAAATAACAAGCCCTTGCCATGGATAATTGAGAGCACTTGCGTATATCATTGGGTAACTGTTGGCACATTCCTTTCTGAGAATTACTTCCATTAACGCCATTCACACATGAAACAGGAATTTGAAGACGAGATCCACATTCTCCTTTGCATCCCAAATATTGTGCAATGTGTTGGAGCATTTACTTCGCGATCTTGGGCCTCGAATATTTAAACTACTCTTTCCTTTTGTCGTGGGCCAGAAACAATGAATCCGTTACCACGATTCACAGAACATAGATTTGAAGTTCATGTTCAATGTAACTGCGAAGAAAAGAGTAAATTAGTTTGAAACCTGAGGTGTTCCGAGTCAAATTACTTTCTCGTGAGAGGTAAGTAGCTGATTTTAGGCTTCTAAAGGATTTGTGAAATAGGCATAGTTGAACGCTACATTTAAATCGAAATAATTCAGGTAACATTGTAACTGTTTTGAGCAAAACCGTTGGCCGCTTAACCACTATGTTGTCTAGCTCCGTTCACATAGGTTGGAAGGCCCATGGTCAGCAAAGGCTATTGTTTATTATGTAGTTTTTATGACTACTTTTGTACCAAGCACCTTTTGAGTTGGTTCTTAAGGACCTTATGGAACGAATACACCCCAAAAGAAACCTCCAAAATGAAAAGTATGCTGCTCCACAGGCAGCAAAGCTTTCACATATCCGTAGGGATATCTTACAGCACTACACTCGATATGAACCCTGTCATGTGAAAAAATGTCCAGTAAGAGATTAATTTTTTTGCGAGTAAGTATGGAACAGGTGCTTAAGATCGTTATTCAACTGCCCCCCTCCCCTCCCTTGCGGTCCATCTCTGGTAAATAATAATGGTACAATCTATATGTTATAGTATTTTTAATTATTGACAGTGTTCGGATCCAAATGATTAGCCAAAATTGCCGCTATTCAATGAATCGACAGTTTTGCGAGTCACTAAACATCGCGTCATTGGAAACTCAACACAAGGATATTGAAGAGAAAATCCCTTGGATGACTGGCTTTACCAAGTGCGTGTGCCAGAAAATGCCCGTCAAGGGTAAGTTGCATAATAGCAGTTGGTGTAAGTGTAAGTAGGTATAATTGCAAGTTTAGGATGAGTTTGCATTTTATTTCAATTTTTCCACCCTGTGATAAAACACTCCATTTTGAACTTTCTCTAGCGCTTGGATATCTAAGCCAGGCAAATAAAATATTGCGTTTAGCCCAAAACTCCTAAATCAATCTTTTAAAAACAATACACATTTCGAGATCCCCGATTCAAAACAAAGAAATAGAGCTTTATTGTGAAGAGTGCCGTTTATGTGAGTAGCGTAATTAAAAAACGAAAAGTCTGACCATTTTCATATATTAGAGTTAGTATTGGACACCTCTCCAAGATGCATTGAGCAGCTTTTCTGAACATTCACCTCGTCCCCATAATACCTTAGATGGGAGGTCCTGCGTATACATTTTCAAGAATCGTTCCCCACAACTTCTTTACTTCTTCCCCACATACCGCATATATGTAACATATGCCCTTAAAGAATAAAATATAATCGCTCGCGCATGTATAATTTGTTCATATGTTTGATGCAATGGCTTTTAAACATATTAGCTATCTTTTTTCTTCTTTTTTCCTTGAGTAGATTACTGGCAAAAATAGACATGTAGACGCAACACTCGCATGCTTATATCACACCTTTCATGAAACCAAGTCTATATAATAAATCCATTTCCAGGTAAAATTATCACGATTAACGTAAAGTGGATAGAAGGATCATATCTTGCTAACTTATAAAATATACTGTTAATTTGGTAATGGATCGAGAAAGTATTAACTCGTGTATTTCTGTTCTTTAAAAAATCAAGTTTATTCAGTGCATTGCTCTAATCTGGAAGAAACACTTCTGCAACAATGTACATCATGTTAAAATGTTAATCTTATCGCTTCCCAAAAGTACTTGATAGTCACTTAATTTAGGTAACGAAACAGTCGTCTACAATAAGATAAAATAAACATGTAATAGGCGGACTGGCTAAGGAAATGGCAAGGAATGCGGCTTTGAGATTAGCATTGCGCATCTCCTCAGAAAGGGCGAGTGCTCAAAAAATAATCTGGCTCCAAGTTCATCACACCATACCACTCACCACTCAAGGCGCCGTAGCTCCAATGTACAGACAAGCCCTGAAAATTCAACAACGGTTCTGTGGAAATAAGTCGAATGGAGGAATGCATTTCTCCAGGCTCCTAAGTGAATCTGGAAAAAACATCACCTTAATCACGTTGGCTAGTCCTCAGGATTCTAGCTAATACCTGCTGATCGCCATCTCACTTTGAGGTATTTCCTGGCTTAAATATGCATGTTGATAGAACACTTAACAAGAAAAAGTGCAGTTCCAAGGCAAATCGACTGTATAAATGCATAAGTAAATCCGTCACGCATCGATTTCTTTGTCCTCCAGTGGAAATCTTGGAGTAGGTAGTGACTCCGTATTCTTCCTTAAAACGTTCTGCTTAAAGAAGATCAAGTTAAATATATTTATAATGAGTGTAACGAGAAGAAAAATCAGTTGACCATCAACAGTAATTCTCATAAATGGAAGTTTGTTTCCTAAATATTTTCCGAGTTAATTTTACTCGGAAGAGCAAAGATTTTTATTTTTTCATTTCAATTTAAAATAAGATTGGTCTCTAATAATAAACCTTCTTTGAAAGAAAGGGAGAAAACGTCAAGTACTGCAAATCTAGATGACTCCCTGTGACTCCACTCAGATGGCAGAACAGGCATGGATGATTTTACATAACACGTCTTATATATAATCAGAAACGCTTTCTAGATGGCTGCATGTTCGACCATATCGGCATCAATTATTTATACATAGTTTCACAGGACTTCTGACTTGTCTACTTTTGTAATAACCCTGTATTACCAACAAGAAACGTTTCCTGTTATATTAACTTTTATTGTCATGTGTAATATTATCCATATCCAAAATGATCACCCTGTATTCTTTTTGCTACATACATTTTGTGTTTGCCCGCTTTGAAGTTCTGATAGAAATATTAATTTACGAATTTCGATGTAATTATGTCATTACCATGTTTAACCACATTTGCAGAAGGAGGCGTCAGGTTGCGTGACCGTTTTAATTTGTACCTGAGCGGTATTCGTCCTTGAGTATAAAAAACCTTCATAGGTGAAATTTTTCTTTGCCATACAACATTCCATAAGCCTGAAACTTCGGCAAGCGATTACTGTGTGTAAGCAACCGTGGCAGAAACAAAATAGCGTTCGTCATCAAGAAGCACAAAACCTTCGGAATTAGCAGCTAGAAAGCATCCATGGCGTAAGAAACGGTGAATCAGGAACAAAGTAAAATTTCCTATAGGTTTCCTGGGAGTGGATGTCATCACGCTTTGATGTTGCCTAATTAGTATTAGAGATTCCGAGTAGAAAGTGGGACAGAAGTAACGAAAGGACAAAACATGAAATTGATGCTCGCAACAATAAAGTTAAATGCAAGGTCATCGAGAACATTTTTTATGTTGTCAAAGACACAGATTCCTTTGGATCTGTAGAAGCGTGCTTGGTAAAACCTGGAGCCTAATACTAGCAGCTTGTATTAGATAGACACTACCATGTGACTACCAAATTGTTAAATCTTTACTCTCATGCATGTTAACGAAGTGGCCAAAGAAGTAGATCGAGGAATCTACATTTTTTATACTCATCATGTAAAATTCCTGGTTAACGTATGGCCGAAGCAGTACCTTCCATCCTATGTAGTTATGACACCAAATTCTCATTTAGCTTGAGTCAGTATGCCAGCGTCTTTCAGATTGAGATCATAAGTTTTGTAGACTATTAAGAACTGGTAAAGGGTAGATATATTCATCTGCTCTCTACTGCTCAAGCAGACCTGAAGGACCTTGAAGGTTCCATGGTGAAGCAAAGCTGTTCTTGTAATACTTCAGCTCTCATGATTCTAATTGAATTGAAAAGAGCGTCATTTCAGTTAGCGAAAGGGCAGACGAGACGGCCAAGAAAGGTATTCAGTTTCCATTTATTGCACCTGAACCGATCCTGTGAGTATTTTTATTTTTAACGTTAGTTAAAATTATTCATTGATAGGATGTTCAGGGAGTATCTGAAGTAGTGTAAGTCTACAGAGGGTTTAAGGCACACTAAAGGCGTCATACCAGGATAAAGACAGGCCGAAACAACTGCTAAAAGGACGAAGTTAGTAGGAACCCTCTTGGATCCTACATTTTCTTGTGGGACACAGAGCTCATGGAAGCCGTACAAGATACGATAGTACATCAAACATACTTGAAAGAGGCGTTAGATAAGTCACTGCTCGCGTGCTGTGGAATATCAACTTAGTTATCAAAAGTTATTATTTTGGGGAACAATTTTCAAAACTCGAGAATTATTTAATCGTTTATTACGAGAAGCAGTTACGGCATGAAAGTGTAATACATCTGACAAAGCCGCTGAGCCACGCTGTTCATCTATAGTTCCTTTACTAATTTTAAAAAGTTGTAGCAGGGAAAGCGACAATGCAGTTCATGAAGGATATAGGATAATGTGAAATTTTGTGCCTGAATCCCACGAGATCAGTAATTTCATATAAAACTAAAGTATCAATTATTAATTTTGTATATATGTATATAAAATAATGCAGAGTATCAGGAAGGGCAAAGGGATAGTGATAAAATTAAACTTCGTTAACCACAGAATATGAGTGAGCGAGAAGTCTCTACTAAGCCCAGGCTAAATTCGGAAGAAATTAGGATATAAATTCTAACCCTGCACCATCCGACGGGATTATCCTGATTTTCTCTGACTTCCCATCTGGTATACAATTTCTGCAAACGTCCAGAGAAATTAAGATAAACAGTATACAGGATGAGTTAGAATAACGCTGAATAATTTTAAGGTGTGATTCAGGGGTTATATTTGAGTATTTTCTTATCGGGAATGTGTGTCCTCAAAAGTCTGTTATCGAGCTAGAGGGGATAACTTTTTTCAAATGCCACGTTGGGTTAGACGAAATTCTGTCACGCCGATCCTTGATCCTCCTTTGGTATAGTAATATCGCTTATGTTTTGTTTTCTTCGCATTTTCGAATATCGCTTATATTCTGCTTCTAACATCGTTTATATCATCTTTAACTAAAACCTGCATCTTGTTACTTATATGGTGAGGAATTCCGTCGCACATCATACAGCACTTTATGAGTGTGGTTCGGTTATTCAATCTCAGCTATCAGCATATACTGAAATGTTCCGATTATTGGAAGGATTTTCAGTTTTACTGCTAATTATAAAATATTCCGCTCTATTTATGCAGAACTTGCAGAGGTGCATTACGTTTATAGTGCTGTTTGGAGAAATGCGAAATAGGCACGAGACCTTTAAGCTAAGCTTTACCTTAGGAGACATTTGCACAAGAGCAATAGTCCTGCATGTATACAAGTCAGTTTTCGGTTATTGGAGTTCTGCACGAACAGCAATTACACCCGTATCGTTTCCCGACTTTCCACCACGACCACAGATTGTCCAGTTTCATAAACGCATTGATTAACCAAGGTTTCCTATAACCGTATTGTGGGCGGACGAGAAGGTTTTTATACTAGAGGACGTTTAATGCATATAAGTCACATTTCGGCACAGGATAAACCTAGAGCTATTAGTTACAAATTACCAACGCGTATTTGCAGTGAGTATTTGGACTTGTATTGTGAATGACACACTTATAGGGCTCTATTTACTACCCCCACGTTTAACGGGACACAGTTTTTACACATACTTTGCCAGGGCTTCCAGATGTTCCTTTAGGAATACGCCAGTTAATGTGGTTCTGAGGCGATGTAGTGCCTTCACATGTCAGTAACGTAAAGAATTTCCCAAGTGTAAGGTATCCAGATTATTGGATTGGTAGATGAGCACCAATATTATGGTCAATACGTTCACCAGATCTAACTCCTTTTGATTTTCCCCCTTTGGGGGTATGTTCAGACTCTAGTGGCCAGTTAATAGTGAAGAAGAGCTACTGCCAGTATCTTTGTAGCGTTTGATGGTATTCGTGATATATCAGGTGTTTTTTAAAGAACTCGGCAATCTTTACTGTGATGCTATCAACTAGCTCCGAAGTCCAACATTGGCATTTTAACACCTTTCATAATTACCTATGCACTTGTTCATTTCTTGTTCTGTTCTTATTTTAACTATCTTTGAAACCTTTTAACTGGAGAAAATTTGAACAGTGGTCGCATTTGCATGTGTTATTGACAATAACATGCATTGTAGATCGCTTATAAGGTTTGACCTACTTCAGAGCACTTGGATTAAGTGTCACTTAATTAAATCGACGTTTAAAAATAGTTTTGTATTGTATTTCTAAAAATTAAAGTTGCGCGACTACTCTCATTTCAAAACTTTCCTAATGCCTTATAGTAAAACCGCGGTGGAACTTCATCTAACCCGACCAGGTGTCTCAAAAATTGCAATGTCCTCTAGCTCGCTAACAAGAATTTTACGGACGCACATTCCTGATAAGAAAATACTCCTTTATGACTCTGAATCTTGCCTTAAAATTAGTCGGTGTTAATCTGACTCACCTGTATAAGAGCGTCTACAATCAGCAGAAAGAAGTAAATTGTACAGAAATTGTGGTCATAAACTACTTGTACCACGTACGTGTGAAAGGACACATAAAGTTGTAATATTTATGTTAAAGCGTAATTAATACCTACCATTTGAAAGCCTTAATTGCATCGGAGAAGGAAACGGCCCCAAGGGCCGAATACTTTATATTAACAGAAATTCACGAGAACCAATCCATATAAGTTTTCTGCCAAGGGTCCTTCATTCAACTCTCCCCCCCCCCCTCTCTCTCTCTCTCTCTCTCTCTCTCTCTCTCTCTCCATATAAACTATTTATTCTATTTTAGTTAGCATCTGCCCTGTGTACTGCTATGCAGCGCCATTCTTTCGGCTCTCCCTCCTTCCCTCTCGATAAACTGCTAATCCTTATATATTACCTGATATCTTCATTTTTGCCATTCGCAATCCTTTCAGGTATTTTCTTCTTGAAAAGTGTTTCGAAACCGATTCTATCACTCGTGCCAAAGGTAGTGATCAATTATTTTAGTCCAGTTGTTTTCAGAGTAACTAGGTATATTGCCATGGGATTCTTTAAATACTTTGTCATATTCCAGATATTTTTCAGTGAATATGTTAATTCGCAATGAAAAACCAAGATTTTTCCCCATTTTTAAAGGGACAAGGAAATGTAAAATCAACTGTGACTTTTATTTTTTATTTTTATCTATTTTTTGCAAAAATAAACTGATTCTTCCCTATATCTTTTGGTTATCTAAAGGTTTAAACCATCCAAATGATTGTGTAAATGGAATGTACACCTTTTAAAATGTACTTAAGCAACGCCCTTATGTTGAAATTCTTAGTACTTAAGGTATTGGACGCAAATTTAATTTTATTCTCAAACTAGCACTTGTTAGACAATTAGAAAACAAGACAACGGAACTGATGAGTGATCTAGAGAATTCATAAACCGGTGTAGACTTCTATGTTTCAATTTAGATTAATTCAAAATTATAGTTTCCTTAATATATATACCCTTTTCTCGAAAAATATAAAAGCTACAAAGCTGAAACGGTCCATATTTATGTAAGCTAATGTGTTAAACGCATTGAACTACAATTTAAACATTTTAATCTTAACCTGTTGAATATATTATTTATTCATTAACGTTAATAGCTCATTTGCTTTAGTCCATTGACTTAATATGTACCTTAATGTGTAGTAAAACCCCAACGCAGATAGCTTCAGGTTGTTTCCTATAATCAGAAAAAGTAGATTTTCGAAACTACGTACCACACATTTGAGCACGCCATTTGACAGATACATAGTACGACCAGTTACCGAGATGCGTGCATGTTAAAGTAATTTCTTTACGCTGATAGAGGTATAATAATATTTGCTGCTTGCTATTAAACAGCTGACTGGGTGCATTGGATCAAATACGAACGTTTTTGTTTTTAATACTGGTTACCTGTAGGAAGTAGAGGAACTATTGCATTCGATGCCGAGATTTCATGAAAATGCACATTTCGAGGTCCTGAGTTTGAAAGCCTGTTTAGAAAAATTGTGTACACGAGAGAGAGAGAGAGAGAGAGAGAGAGAGAGAGAGAGAGAGCTGCAGCATCACTCAGGAACGAAATGTTTGGTAAGCACCAAAATTGGTATTTAAGGTTCAGCATCCTCCAAGGATGCGGCACAAATATTTTCAAGAGAATTCTCCCATCCCAGACTATCCTTTGCATGAAAACAGGTTCGTTATTGGTTTATTTCCTCAAAAATGGTTGTTAACGATTTTCTTTAAAGTACCGTATATGTAGGATATTTGTATAAAAATCCGGTTAAAACACAGTGTAAGTAAGTAACATTGTTTGTGGCGTTAACCACCTCTGGGACAGTCTTTGTAATTGGTTTACATTTTCAAGTATTTTTACTTTTTTCAAATGCTAAGACGCTATTCGTTTATTTCTGGCAGCCGTGCAAAAACCTTGGACTTCCAGAGAAATCACATTGCTTTTTAAAGATGTGACTTGCTTAAGTCTCCTGTATCCCTAATGTGTATTACTATTTCTGCAGCCGCTTATCTCTATCAACAAGAAGTAGGTAGAAGAATACGCTTTGTAAGAATAATGCATATTTTCTAGAGTGAATACCAAAAGTCACCTGAGTGTAAATATGCTTTTTATTTTATTTTAGAGAGGACACATGTAAAATTTTGAGATTTATTTAATGTTAGAGAGACCAGCAGGTGAAATAAAAGTGGAAGGGAAGTGAAAATAAACACTGAAATGCAGAGCATGTGATGTTCAAGGTTATGGTGGAGGCGGATGCCTTTCACTACCTTGGAGCAGAGACGCCAAGTGTGGATCAGATTTGGATGTAGATCGAAGGATTAGAAAGGCTAAACATGTTTTCGTACATCTGCCACCAAATAAACTGGCGATGGTATTAAATGCGTTGCTTCTTTATGTAATAGGTCGTAAAAATGCTGCTTGCTGATATGATTGTTGGTTATTCCCTAGCAATCATTACAATAAAGCCGAGACGAATGCTTGCAATGAAATCATTTAATCTCAAATGCCTATCTATGGCATAAAACCTATTCTATGTGGCCCACATCTTGAAATTAAGTCTATATTAAAATACTCTGGAATGGAAGAGGATTACACCATACATATAACCGTGTTTATTTCCCGGCCCTGTAGGCCATGGTTTAGAAGGCATCGAAGATACCGACGTTTCACTAAGGACTGCGCTTGGCATCTTCAGGTGATGGAGATCCGTGGTCCTCGCTTGTCAGAGCTTGAACATTTATTCTTTTGACGCCGGCGTGAAAGCCTAAATGTACGTGAAGTATACATTCATAATTTTCTTTTTGCGGAACTGTTCTCTCAGATAAGTGCAAGACCTGATGGTTCACCGCACGCTTCTATAGAAGTCACAATGAACAATATTGTTACCTTTTGGGCTTTGGATAGTGATATAATTTCTAGCGTTGTGCGACTGAGAATGTTAAAAACAGAACCACCGAAGACAAAACATTTGTAACAGCATGACAATGAATCTGAAAAAGGGAGCGAAAAGTAGCTAACAAGGTTGCTTTAGAGCAGGCCTGGGCGACTCGCGGGATACCTTGAGCGACTTTCATTTTTTACCTGCGAAACATAGGATTAGCAGTGCAACTCAGTGGTCACCAGTTGTTCAGCCGTACTTTAGAGGCTTTGACTACGGAAAAAATGGATTCAAAGAAAAATGTCCTGGAAGGGCAACTGATTGATTCAGAACTCGTGAAAGAGTCAAAATAGTATGATTTTTAGAGAATAAAAAGGGCCCCCCTCCCAAAAAAAAAAAAAATGTTCCTTCCTGCATTACGCCATAAGGCCTGTTACCTCACATTTGAATTTTCAGCCCAGCTTAGTTGACTTAAAGATATCTTTCCGTTTGGACGATAGCAAAGCATGACTTTAGAGATTCTATTTCAATGGATGCGATGTAGATGACCCTTTGTAACGCTAAACCTTTGCTTATCAATCAATAAGGTTCATATTTCTACGGAGTGATTTATGTTATGCTGAACCTTGAATCTTAATTAGGTGGAAAGTATACAATCCAGAAGGCTCATTTTCCTATAGCAATGATCCATGTTGTATTGAACGTTGAATCTTAAGCTGATGGGAGGAATAGAGACCGCAGTCCTATAAAAGGGTAACTTTATGTAAGAATGGTTTGTGGAAAAATGGTTAGAGAAAGTCATGTGAATGTAGCACATCAGATGCATTTGGATGAGAATGATTCCTTGTGTTCATTTTTACAAGATGTTACCGAACTTTGTCCATAGACATTTCAGTAATTTTATTATTTGAAAACTAAGGCAGAATGTAATTGAAATGCCTCTCTATATACACCTGGATGTGCTTTTTCAGTGGCAACCGTAACTTAAAAGTCATGGGGGTTGCAAATATTAGTAACAACCTCTTGCTCTGATTTCCCATAGTTATAATAATGTGAAAAGTACAATACTAAATGGTTTTCGAACTAACCGTGACCTTTCATTTAAAATTATAAACTGACATATTTTAAGTGAAAATCTGTTCGCATCTTCCTTCTGGTAGGAAAGTTTTCAATGGGTCTTTGATTGAAATTAGGTATCTGCATAATGAGATGTTCCATTGAAAACATGGCGGGGGCAACGAGTCTATGCTGAGCCACCGTGTTGTGTTGAAATGCCTTTTATTCTGTTCAGAACAGAGAACTTGAGTTTTGCTTCAGACGTGTAGAGATAGTAAGCAGAACTTTAAGCAATTTTTTTTTTTTTTTTTTTTTTTTTTTTGAAGATATACTGTTCCAAAAAATACGGGGAGCAGGAGATTTAGTTAATAGAATACCACAGTATTTAGAAGCTTCACAAACATGGCTAGCACAGATGGTCATACAAGTCCCCTACAGATAACAAACACCTTTATAGAGTTCTGAAGAATCTCTATAAAGCGGAGAAAAAAAGTTATTTATTAAATGGATCGCTCATTATCACATTTTTGGTTGTAGCGCTATTGTGCTACTTCTTAGTAGAGCCGCCCCCGGCTTTTCTACTCGTATTTCGTTGTAACATTTTATTTGCAAGAATAAAATAGACTTGGTTAGGTTTTTCAGTTTAGTGGCATTTCTCTTTTTGCCAAGATTTAGCATAACTTTGTTTAGTACTTAGGGTGTTCAAGAAAGACTGGCACTAATATTCATACAACAATGTATTGCAAAAAATCACTTATACAGACTGTTGCCCCCCTCAGAATACTTCTCCCTCAATACAATGTACTTGTCGCACCTCCTTTGCCATTCCTGGAAAACGTGCAGGAAGCCATTCTTTGAGAGCCTGTTCAGGGTCGCCTCTAAAGTTTTCACTGCTTTGGTCTCATTGTCGAACCGACGTCCCTTAAGTTTTTTTATGGCTCTCGGGTTAAGAAAAAAGTCACATGGAGCTAGGTCAGGATTATAAGGTGGAAGAGGTACCGTGGACATATGATTTTGTGCCAGGAATTCGATAACCGCATCAGCAACATTTGGCTTGGCATTGACGTGATGAAGCTTGCACTGCTGAATGAGATTCTTTAGCTTTTTGGAGATGTGATCCCTTACCAATTGCTTCAGGATAGTGTTATAGTAATCTGCAGTGTCTGTAGAGTGTCTTGGAACTGTGAGAATGCAGACTGTCCTCTGGCAATCAAAAACAGTAATGACTGCGCCCTTATTGGGTGACTTCTGTACTCGTGATGATATTTAGAGGCGATTATCAAACACGTTCACTCTCACAGGCTGTCAACAATCAACTGATAGAGCTATCACTGTGTGATTTTCAGTGATTAGCGAGTAGAATACGTAGTTCAATGACACATGGACAGATGTCGCAATCAGACACTTAATGAAAGGAAAAAAAATCAGTGCCAGTCTTTATTGAACATCCCTCGTACATTATTCAGGAATATTCAAGAGTTATTCTGACGGTGTGTAATTGAGCTTAGTAGCGAAGTAAGCTCGTAATAATTTTACTTTGGAAAAGCGTTTACAGGAATAGTTATAAAATTAACCCTTTTACTGGATCAAATTGATGCGACCTTCAGGATCAGTCTCAGACATTGTAGAAGTGTTGTACCGCCAGTGTACCTATAGTCCGTGTAGCTATATAATGCAGTAAGAATGAAGGCCAGCTACTTTATTTCTCTGGAGTATATGTTTGCTCATAATCTGTGCATAAGTGAGCAATAATTGCCATATGTCTTTATACTGGGTCGCATATAACACTGTTAAACATCAGAATAAACCCAAGGTATCTGACATCCACATGATTGCTGAGGAATTGAGCATCAAATTAGGACAAACAAGCTTGATTCGTTAACTTGCTACAGCGGTAAAGTATGAATTCTGTTAAACTTATGTGTAAAACTATGTTAGTGAGAAACTGTTTAGTTTATTTCGCCATTTATCGGTAAACTTTTATTTAAAATTATGTTTAAAAAATTAAGATTTTCTGCAACTTTAAGAGTGAACAAATTCTTTTGACCATGCACATTTTGCTTGAACTGACCGAAGAGGGGTTAATAGTTACTTTCGTTGGTCCAAATAGTAGATATATCATTTGAGTGCTGAAAACTCCCTGTATTCCTCATCTGAAACCGTATTTTATAGACGGAATGGCGCATACACCAAACATGAGCGGTGTGTATTGTAGTTAGAAATGTAACTTTCCAACTGTTTACTGTACCACATGTTTACATCGATTACGCTTCAAAACTTTTGATTGCTTCAGAGTTAAAAATTCACTCCTTGCATTATTGATGCGCATCAGTCAGCTTCTGGACTCTGAAATACACGAAGGGTTCAACGTTCTTGTTCCTTTGCTATGCACTATTGACCTCTTGGGGCAAATACCCAGGTCTTTGCATGCCTCCAAAAATTACAAACAAGTAGCATGCATCATGCATGTCCAGTATGGTCCTTAGATTGCGTATTCTGGACAGTGATGCCTTTCTGTATTTTATTGTGTTTTTTATCCGGACATGGAGCAACGGGTTCATAGAGTTCACTGGTTGGTGCAAATGCAGCCTGAATTTAAATGACAAGTCTATTGCACAGTACGACAGCATGGGTGCGAATTCTTTTTGGATTGGCCACGTTGTGCATATCATATTTACTTTTTTAAGGTTAGCCTTGAAGTTTAATTTATTGTGTACAAGCCATTTGTAATTATGGACATCATTTATAGAATATTTGCGAAATGAAAAGTCCCTAAATAATTTAATTTGTCATATTAATGATAACCTTATCGTTAACTTTATTATTTAATTACTTTAAATATTGTAGCATGATCATACTATAGTTTTAATAATCCATAATTTATGTGCAATGATAAAGCATACTCGTGTCTAATGTTTGGATCACGCAAAGCGTCAATGCCACCGCAGCGATACAGCTATTAGCGTTTGTATATATTTAGACATTGGGTAAGGATCAGCTAATGAAAAGCCAATCACAGCTTAGCTCTTGTTGATGCTTCTATTAGCGTACTCATGCTGTTCACAAGCATCTATTAGCATCTCGAAGATGAATATGCAGTGATGTTCCGGTTTTAATTTATTTGATATATATCGAACTTGTACAAATATCTTGGACTTTATAGAAACATTTTATGTCAACAAATATTAACAGTAAAAACAAGTATTTGTGCACCTTCTGTATTTTGAATTTATGAATAAATACGTTTAATTAATGACATTACTCCATGAATATTTAAGTAGTATTGCACCTAGCTAAGCAAAGTGATGACACATTCCTTCCCGAGGCAACCCTGAAGAAGAGTTATCTACCGTCAAGGATCGTTAAGTCTGGCAGAAGTTCTCTGCACGGACTCAGGGCAACATTAACCGTCTCTGACTAAAGTTTAGAGAAGACGCCTTTGGTAACGTCATTGTGAGACAAAGCCCACCGGAAGAGGACCATCCAGCGCCGAGATCGATCCCGCAGCTATCACTGGCGCCCAATATCACGGCGTCTATGTACAATAAAAACCTCTCACCTTCACAAATGTAATACAATCTGCATAGCTAAAAACCTATGAATGCATAGTCTTTCGTAAATAATCATACTGTCCACACAGTGGGTTACCAAATGCAGATACCCTCCGGAAGTAAATGTGGTTGGTTTCCTTTTTCCTTACTTCACGCATTGTTATGTTGTTGCATATGGCTTTATTAGAATTAACTCCAATATAAAGAATTCGACGTTATTGTTTATCTATCTATCTATCTATCTATCTATCTATCTATCTATCTATCTATCTATCTATCTATCTATCTATCTATCTATCTATCTATCTATCTATCTATCTATCTATCTATCTATCTATCTATCTTATCTATCTTATCCATAATCATTATCATCATTATTATTATTATTATTATTATTATTATTATTATTATTATTATTATTATTATTATTATTATTATTATTCAACATTGAGTTGTCCTTTATCATTGTGCACACAAGGAATATTTTACTCTCACTGATATTTAAATCACGTTTTTAGGTTTGAAAATCGCCTTTATTATTTAAATAGCATGGCATTAAGGTACAAGATGATTAAAAAGATGTAAAAGAGCGTTAAAATACAATGTATGTATAGTACATTTATTGGAACCTGTAATGAAAAGCGGCACAGTAAACTCGAATACGAACATAAGCGACAAAATTGAGTGCTATATATGTATAAACGCTCCTTAACTTCTGTTTCTCAGAATCCCATTTTACATTGGACGTGAGAGACCGATTAATTTGGCTCGGAAATTCTTTTCGTGCCGTACATCTACAACACGGAACCATGGGTTTCAACCCGCGACCTTGGCGACCAGAGGGTAGCATGTTACCCCTAGACCACGGAGGACAACTAAACACAAGCGACGGATGGTCACTTCAGTCACACGTGTTCTGCAAAACGAATGAATACAATAAGGTTCTGGTATAAATGCTACCTTGTAGAAGATGAGAATTACTGCCCATATCTACGACTAGATGTCTCCCTTTAACAAGTTTTTATAATTTTACAGACACGAATACGTGATGGTGGAAGGAGTAAACACGGTTTATTGCTACTAAATAGCAGTACGTAATATTACATATATAGTACATTTCGTGCTGCAGCCTTCTGCAACCTAACTTTGTTAACATGGCTGGTCAGTCGGGCATGAACAGTTTGCCACGGTTCAGAACGTGAAACTTATTTGATTTAATCGTAAACTACGTGCCTTCGCGTGGTGTTTGAGTAACATATTTATTCAAGGATGTGATCTAAAGAGGTAGCATTTGAAATACATTTATGGTCAGCAGAGTTATCCTCTTTTATGAAAGTACTGCGTTGCCACAAGCAAAGCATCAATTTTACAAATAGATTAAGACTTAAATGAATTAAAGCAGTTATAATATTGGTATTCAGTTAATTTGGTCACCTCATTATTGTACCAAATTTCCCATGCGTACTGAAAATCCTCCACATTATTACCACCCATTGAACATTTTTCAATCCCATCCTTCATGGTTGGTTTTAATATTGTCAACACTAAAAGAATTAAGAGAACATAACATTGAAACAACGGGCCAATTGGTACTGAATATTGCTCCCTATCCAACTGTCACCCCCCCCCCTTTTTAAAGTGTTTTTGTCATCGCATCTTCATAATCTTGCTCTTAAAAACATATACAATTTCTCAGTGGTACTGAAAATTCTCCAAAGTGCATCCATCCAGCAATTTTCAGCCCCTTCTTCCGTGCGGATGTTTGCGTTCCTCTAAAAGAAAGAAGGGAGCAAAACTGGTTTCCTTTTAGCAGGCCCCTTCGTACTAAGAGTCCTCAAAATTGCCCCCCGTTGGAGATACGTTTTGTGATATCACACCATGGTATTTCTAATCTTGTCCTAAAGAATATGTGCCAAATTTGGTCGAAATTGGTGCAAGGATATGGGAGCCTATAAGGAATATTCAACAGATGCTTGCATGCTTACACCCCACCGCCTCCACATGCGCAGGCACGCACTCATCCACGTACACCTGCACGCGCACACACACACACACACACACACACACACACACACACACACACACACACATCTCTCATAATATCAGGACTAAAGGAAATTGGGGATCAGAAATGGTAGAATAGATGGAACAGCACAACCAACGGAGCCATAACTAAATCTTTCTTCTCCATTATTCAGGAACGACTCAGAATAAAACTGTCAGTAACACCAGAATTCACTGCCATAGTATCCGAGCATGACAAAAAGTCCAGATAATTGAAAATCCAACATGTACCTGCAACTTGGCTCAACAAACCGTAAATCATCTTATATGTGAGTGCCGAAACCTGAGAAAAGAGAGGAAAAAATTAATAGAAGCAACAACTAAAAAAAAGGTGATACTTGGCCAGTGACAAACCAACAGCTAATCAGCAGACGTTTAAAAGCCTTCAGTTATTTTGTTCAGTCTATTGGGATCTGAAGAAACGAACATTTAAATTATATGAATTTTCAGTGCAATATTGTCGAGAATTTGCAGTTAAAATATTAAGTATATATAATCAAAGATTTATAATGCAAAATGTGTAGAATTGTAAATATGTAAACAATTTTTGTAAACTAATGTGGTATGCATGTAATATTATCTACTACTATAATGGGGTATGTAGCAATAAAGAACCTTAATAACACACACACACACGCGGGCGCGTGCGCGCAGACACAGTCGGAGAGGGAGGCACAGAAATTAAATTAAAATTATTTTGTTGTTTAACGACGCTGTCAATTGCCGGGATCACATCAGCGTCGCCAGTGTGCCGGAATTTTGTCCCACAGGAGTTCTTTTACATGCCAGTAAATCTACAGACATGGAGCTGTCGTTTTTAAGCACACTTAAAAACCATCGGTCTGGGCCGGATTTGAACCCGCGACCGTCTGACCAACTGAGCCACCCAGACCGACAGAGGCACAGAGAGAGAGAGAGAGAGAGACAGACAGACAGACAGACAGACAGACAGACAGACAAAGAGACACAGGGACACACAGACAGAGACACACACAGACCTCGAACTTAATAAGGTAGTTCAGTATTTCCACATCTGGAGAGGATGAGATTCAAAAATAAAATGAGACACTATATTATATATATAGATGACTACAGAAATAGAAATAGTATTTAATCAGATTCATGTAGTTAACCAATGGCAGACAGTTTCTACTTGCAATTCATTAAATAAAATTAATCATTTTTGTTGGAAATGCACTGACCATTCTGTTACCACAAACAGTTTAAAACTAGACCATTTTGCATTACAATTTATAAGGACCCTTCCAATGGGGTACATAGGTCTCTTCTGAAAAAACTTAGTAACTAATGTGCCAAGAGGCTAGACTACAATGTTCATTGCCTTATCTATATTACTTGCGTCAATAATAATCTTGAAAGATGCATATGAATCGGGGTATTTAGATTTAAGGGACTCACAAGCTGCTTCAGGAAAATTTTCTTTCACTCAATAACTCCTGCCATTTTTTAACACTATGTAACACTTCTTCTTTTTCACAAGGATTTAATTTGACATTAACTGGAGCACTGTTGTCTGCACTAACAGTAGGCACAGAATATTGTTTCATGAAATTCAATTGCTCCATCAATAGCCTTACCTTCTCATTCATTTCAAACATAACAAGATCCTTTTGATGTATTATATAGTTTATGTCACCTTTATTGTCTGAATCTGCTGTTTCACTAATAGCTTTGTAAAAATTCACTTCCACATCATTGGGATTTACCTGTTTTTACTGTCACACCCGCAACATTGCACTGTATTACTATCCAGGATTTTAGTATTGCTTAATTTTGCACAACTGTTATGAAAATAGTTTTCCCGGGTAAGGTTTTTTTCTGGGTTTTCCCTACCCTGAGAAGACAAATGTCAGGTAACTTAAAGCTTCATGGACCTCGGGCTCATTTGAGCTTCATTTCACCCATTTCATTTCATTCCATTCATTCGTCCGATATGACACAATGTTGGACGTTAATTAAAAAAAAAAAAAAAATAACATTTTAAGCCACTAACAACATTGGCCTTGCATCTCTTATAAGTAGCTGAAGTGCACACCAAAATGTTTCAAGACAAGCATAAGTGCTATATTAATAAAAGTTTAGAAAAAGAATGAACAGCATGAGGTTCAATCAAATTCCTGCACTTCTCACTTTTGGAATAAAATGCACAAAAGTATCCGAAAATATTTTCCAGCAGGTTTTCAAGCAGATAATACATAACATGTTAGTAAATGTAATACAGAATGAACATAGTTGCAAATAATTGGTGCTTGAATTATGTTTAAGGTGAATACTGAGGTAAAGTTCTTTATTTTTACTAATATTGGTACATCCCAGTTTATATTAGAACTATTCAGAATAGTAACATGTGAGAACAGAAGATTGGGATTGCTGATTACATTGACCGCAATCATTCATAACTTCTTATTTTTCTTGCAGCTGAAAGTGCCACTCAAAATGAACTTCGCTATAAGACCTCGAGACTTAGTGATAGACTTCCAGAAGCGGCATCTCAGATGTGGCATCAAAGGATATCCTCCAGTTATTGATGGAGAGCTACATAGTGACATTAAATTAGAAGAATCAACATGGGTGCTTGAAGATGGGAAAATAGTATGCATAACATTGGAAAAGGTGAGATAAAAGCATACCTATTTTACTTTTTGGATGTATATCTAGACGTTGTATGATTGGATTTTTAAATGTTGAATCAAATATTTATTACATCTGCTAAAACCATCATATTCTTTACACATGAAATTCCATGAATAACTCCAGTCATTTCCATACTAGAGATCGCAGTAATATTCTCTAGAATACAAATAAGGTTCTTCACTAATTATGTTTTGAAAACATAATAGCTTAGTAAAATGAGAAATATGTAAGTTTTCAGCAACCAAAGTTTTATCCTGCCCTCCTGACTTTAGCATTCTTGCAGAACGTTTAAAGTTTGCAACTTTATAACAACTTTACAAAACCTTTGTCATAAATATAATTTTCTGTTGGAGAATGGCATCAGAGGGCTGAAACATATAATGAAGGTGTTTTAACTCCTTTGTGTCTTCTTTTCTATTTGCCTCTCCAGGTCACTACCAATATTCAAATGTCCATGCATACATATGAAAGGTTATTTGCAAAATGTGCTACAAAAATAAGCTTTCATTGTGAACAAAACTGAAGCCAGTTTTGACAAACTATCCTGTTCAAAGTAACACCTATCTATCTAACACTAGGGTTGAACATATCTGGAAAACAGCTTTGTGCAATCTGATCAAGGGGCTGACTCTACATCAGCGGGGCAAGGCCCAAAGGGACATTAGATTGTGACACATCCATGTAAGTAGAAAAAGAAGCAATGCTAAAATCGCTCGTCATATGCTCGTGGAAGGTCGCTTGCAATACATAAGGTAGGGACAGGGGTTAGAAAATATGTTTTGCAGGCAGAAATGCCTGAACTCCATTGGTACTTGCCCTTTCAGTCCAACATTGATTGGATAGAAGAAGTTGAACCTCTGCCACCTTCCCCATAACAGAGACATTAGGCATGAGACAGGTTAAACCCCCCACCCCACCTCTGGAAATTAATGAATTTAATGTGTAGTCAACTACTGCCCGTTAGACTATTGTTTTAAGTTTGAAATAAAGAGAAATTTGTATTTAGCAGAAATTAATATGGTTATCCACAACAAATACTATCACTTTTGACAACAGAATGATGAATTAATATTGTTTGATTGTGAACTTCCAACATGCCCCCCTGAAAAAAAGTCTACTGACACCCATGTGTCTGCATCGCCTCCCTAATGCAATTAGTGATCTAACATGTAGGGAGTATTGTTATCTGTTAGTGTGAAGGCTAATCGGGTCCTACATAAGCACCCCTTTTAGTCCTATAATGTGTGTGTTGGCATGCATGCATCATAGATTTTCTAGAAAATTGCTAATCCATACTACCCTTGGTTTGGAAGAATGCTCATTATTTTAATTTATTAAAAAAATGGCTCTTAACTATTGTGATAAAATACCATATGTTTAAGATATTTCATGACAAAATGTATATCTTGAATTTTCTCAAGTTTCTTAATTTTGATTCCAAACGACTTTTTTTTTACAATTGATAAATCAAGAGACTTAGACAAAGACATTAACAAAAATATAGACATTGTTGAAGCACAATTTGTTAAATAAAATGTTAGTGGCATGAACCATTTCTGAGATATTCTTTGTTATTGGTTTCAAATACTTCCACTTTTTTCATGTGATATGTTTCTGTTCATTTTTCTCGTAGTCATGCCAAGAAAATGGTATTTCAAAGTCATTCTATATTTACTTTTTTGTCTTCACTTTAACAGTCTATGTCATGCATTGCCATGCTTCTATCTGTATGCTCTTGTACCTGTAACACAAAATGATGTGAAAGTTTATCATGATGAAAGGAGCAGAAAGAACCAGCTTTTGTAAGAATAGCTTCTAGAAGAGCTATTAGACAAAATCAGACAGCCTTTAGCATTGAACCCTAACTTTTGTCCCTTTAGTATTGTAATGTTGATAGTTCAACTTAAGATTGATAAGAGAACTATAATAAGCACAATGTGACTATTCCTTAAAATTAAGAGAAATGTGAGACAAATTCTAAATGTATAACTTTTGGCTCTGTTCATTACGATTTGAGTATTTTAAAATTATGGAGTTAAGGGACCAAAGAAACCACTAGTATAACTATTTACTGATAATATGAAAAATGTTATCCCATAAATGTCTGTTTCAATTTTTTTTTGAATACTTGAGAAGAAATCTGCTTTTTACTAGCAAAAGTTCATGCTGCATTTTTACTTTCTCTACTGGTAAGTAGGGGAAGTATTGTATTCCACCCAAAAATTAGACGTCGAGATTTCACCGGAAATACATGTTTTGAGGCCCCCTGAATCCAAAAAAAGCATTTTCAGAAAAAGGTCCGTGTATGTGTCTGTGTCGTGTGTGTGTGTGTGTGTGTGTGTGTGTGTGCGTGCGTGCGTGCGTGCGTGTGTGTGTACAGCATAACTCAAAAACGAAAAGTCGGTTAAAAACCAAAGTTGGTATTTAAGTTTAATGTCTTTCAAGGATGTGACACGAAGATTTTGAAGAAAATGGCCCCACCCTAAACTACCCTTTACATGGAACATTTTTCGAAAGTTTTCATTTTCTTGAAAATGGCTCTAACGATTTTTATTAAAATGTCATATGTTTGAGATATTTTGATGACAAATGAAATGTATATCTTGAATTTTCTGGCTATAGCCCCTGTAGTCGTATTTACTCTGGACAACTTTTGCATAACTGGTAAACCGTTAGAGATAGACCAAATCATACTTTACAAAAAATGTAGATCGTGCTAAAATACACAATTTATGTCTCAATAAATTTTGTAGGGTGAACCATTTCGGAGATATTCCATGTTATGTGTGTGAGTTTTGAAAAACTTAGAACTTTAGCGAAATGCAACAACGTTGTTCGTTTTTTTATATGTTAATCTTGCAAAGAGAATGGAATCTCAAAGGTAAAAAAGATTTGACTGTCGCACAAAGCGACAGTCAATTATCTCCCTTGCACCTACAAGGACATAAGCAGTAAGCTAATTTGTACGACTGTTTATCTTAACTAACATGGAGATATAGGAATAAGAGTTTGTTAGAATGGATGGTTAGTACAAGAGTAGAGAAAGTCATGTGAGTGCAACACATTAGATTTTTTTGCTTGAAGTTTTATAATTTGTTCAGTGTTAAAGATACCTATAGCATATTACCAAGCCAACAGTTAAACAAGTATATATAATTTATTTGTATTTTAGGTAAATAAAATGGAATGGTGGAGCAGATTGGTAACCACAGATCCTGAAATAAGTACCCGCAAAATTAATCCAGAACCATCCAAACTTTCGGATCTTGATGGAGAAACAAGAGGACTAGTTGAGAAAATGATGTATGACCAGCGACAAAGAGAACTTGGTTTGCCAACTTCTGATGAACAGAAAAAACAGGACATCATCAAAAAGTAAGAACAGATTATTCAGTTAATTTTAATGACTACTGTATGAACATAATGCTTAGTTATAAATAGGGAGTAGATATTTAAAAGTTAAAATATTTCTTTTCAGGTGCTAAAAAGAAAAAGTATTTGATAAAACATTAAAATATTTGGTAAAAATGTTAATCTTTTACTTGAATTCACAGAAATGAGAGAAAATTATTAATTATTGTTAGGGGTACTGAGCACTCATAGATGGATAGCAGCTTCTAGTATGTTCCATTAAAATTGCAATGGACAAAGTCTTCTCCAAATTGTTCATCATGAATGCCTGGTGATTGGCTCTAAACAGCGCTTTATATTGTGAAAATTATCTTTCCACAGCACAGGATCCAGGTATATAAACAAAGGGATGTCAGTAATACCCTCTAATCACCTATTATACTCATCTAGTCATCCATGACTTGAGCCACTGTACAAGTTTTTGAAAACAATTGTTTTTCTCAAACAAATTTTTAAATTTGTCTTTTAATACTTTGAACTCTGGTAACAAATTAATTTTCATTTCAACAGCGCACATCTCCTTTACTGTTTCACTCAACCGATTTGTTGAAGTTTCTAGTTTGTGAATGGAGTCGCACAAAAAGTTTAGATTTGTAGGTATGAATACCAAATCATTTTTTAATTGGCTATCTTTCAATAAACCATAAACTATTTCAATAGATGAGGGAGGCATAATCTTTATCCAAGTCCCCACTGGTGACTATTGGCACAGGGGGAAGAAGTAGATCGGGATTTTGTCTCTGAAGAGATCAATGGTGATTTAAGAAAGATTTTTTTTTTTTTTTTTGGATTGGCAAAACAAAACTTTATTGTCCATGGTAAATGTTTTTAAATTCATCTACATGTTGCTGTAAATGTGGTTTAACACTAGATGTAACTTCTGCCCAGGGGCGGCTGTGGGGATAGTGCCTCCATGCCATGGCACTACCTTTAAAAAGGGGTGTATTTTAAATTGTTTGTGTTCTCAAAATGTAGTTAGGTTTAATATTTTTCAAGCTGCAATGAAATGTCTTGCCTTACAACAAAAAACCACAAAAGGGACTAAGTTCTAAGTTTGCAATTCTATAATGTTACTTTTCTATGGATTCATGCCAGCTCGTTCTTGGCACAGATGGACAGCATTGTGAATGTTCACTCGTGACATTAACGGCATGTTGAGGGGTAAGGAGAGGGGCAAAATCTGTGCCAGTTAGTTTCTGTCATGGCTATCGTTCGCAGCACATATCAGTCAAATGTACCAACTTATACATAACCTAAGACAAAGTGTTGAAATGTCAGAATTAAGGCACTTATCGCCACTTTGCAGTATAAAAGTTAGCGAAAAATTGTGTTTTGCAATATCACATTTGCCATTCATTTCCCATTGTTCGTACTTAAAATTAATTTAGTCATTGTTTTCTAGTAACATTACCTGCATTGCCAATACAGCAGACGACTAAAGATGAAGTCTTCTTCTGATAGGAAAAGTGTTAATACAAGAGTATGTAATCTTTTCTTTATGTAAGTGACACAAATAAAGAAATTTTTTACTGAGTAGTCCATTTTCTGCATTATTGTTAGAAGACAAAGTGAAACTGAAGTACTTAGGAAAACCTGCTCTACAGATAAATATTGAACAAAAAGGTCAAGTTTTTAACCTGTAGGAACTGAATAAGACATTTACACGAACAATTAATGGTTATGTGAATGTGAAGTCGTCAAAAATGTTTTTAATCCTTGTGTGTTTTGTTGGGTGGCGATAATCATGAGTAACTCGGCTGATATGCTGCTGAGTAATCTATTTGTAAACTTAATGGTAGCTTGACATTTGCTTGAGAAAAAAAGTTGCCAAAGTTTTGATATTCCTACCCAGTTGTTAAAGGATGTTAATTATTCCTCCTTTAAAAAAAATCAGCAAAGCAATGCTGGCACTACCAATACATTCATGCTTCAGCCACCACTGCTCTTTTGGAATAAAATTCCGGTACTTGGCAAGGATGGTACTGCTGACAATGGCACTTGCTAGCATAAAAACACAACAATTTTGGATTACCCTACCCTACCCTACTCTACCCTCTCTTTTCCCCTCCTTTCCCCTCCTTTCCTCTCCTTTCCTTGCCTTTCCTCAAGTAATAGTAGAGTTAGAGCTGATAATGAAATATAACAGAATTTGGCATTACTTATCTTCTCACATTAAAACATGATATAGTAAAATAAATTTACAGAATAAAAAGGTTGCCGTCAGCTAACTATTCCCATTGGCTGGCATTCAAAGGTGTTTATCTACTATGAGTGTAATGCAAGTCCTAGAAATTATCGCTTGGAGCGCTTAATTTTAGACCCCAAACATTTTAAATGAGATCTCCATTTAGCATAGTAATTACTAAGCTTAGTAGTGAACTACCAAAAGAATGTTGTGCACACTTTTGTCTGTACAGCAGACGGAGAGAACAGGTTCCTTACACTGTGCAGTCACATGCACTACGAGTGCCGATCACTTGATTCCTCTTTAATGTAGTTGGACTACTAAGCCTAGTAGTTACCTATAGCTCGAGCACCGTCATTCATTGGTAGTTTTAAAACCTAATGCCGTTAAAAGTGTTGTTTATGTTAAATGTATTTCTCTTCTTTCTGTGGGTTTGTATTTATCTTAAGAGATTGATTTGAGATCTTA
Source organism: Tenodera sinensis (assembly GCA_030765045.1). Classification (NCBI taxonomy): domain Eukaryota; kingdom Metazoa; phylum Arthropoda; class Insecta; order Mantodea; family Mantidae; genus Tenodera; species Tenodera sinensis. The sequence continues at coordinate 132,715,360 of CM060966.1, read as the reverse complement.
TCTTTTTTCAGATTTATGGAGCAACATCCTGAAATGGACTTCTCAAAATGCAAGTTCAACTGAACAGTGACTTAAGTGCACCATGGAGTTGCCGGTTACTGTAATATTCGGACACAAAGCAAAATTGAATGTATTTTCAATATTTTTCCATTAAGTTTCGTATAGCGTATACAACACCTGTGCAGCTACACTGTGTTTTGCAAGAATACTTAATTTTAAATAGTGTATAACTATTAATTTATTGTTGCACTTTGCATTTATGCTTGTAAAACCACTTATGTGATAGAGTAAATGACAGTGCTCAAAGTAGCTTACCAAGCACAGCTGTATTTTTGTAATTCAGATTGTATGATAAAGCTGCAGTAACTTCCTTTAACTGTTAGGATCAGTACATTGTAATTTGCTGTCCAGAGCATGAATAAAATAAAGGTTACCTTTATTTCACATTTATTGTGTTTATTCCTACTGTAGTGATAATATATTTTAACTTTCTCTACCACTTAGGCAAGGAGGCTCTATCTGGGAATTCCTTAAATATGTTAAGGCAAATCAAAGAGGGAAAAATATTTGTTTGTTTGAAAGACAAATTTTAAAATTTAAACTTCCTTTTTCTACTCTCTGTCTCTCTATGTCTCTCTCTGCCATGTGTCTTTAAGCCATGTTATTGTATTGTAGCAAACTATAGTGTTTGCAATCACACATTGAGAGGCAGCAGGCTGTATAGGTACACATTTTAACAGTAAGAAATAATAAAGTGCTAAATAAAAGGCCCTGTAATGTGATTGCCAGATAAACCGTTAGATACATGCATTGTAGTTTAACTAACTGAAAAATGTTTTTTACTTTCTCTACTGGTAAGTAGGGGAAGTATTGTATTCCACCCAAAAATACGATGCCGAGATTTCACCAGAAATGTATGTTTTGAGGCCCCCTGAATCCAAAAAAAGCATTTTTAGTAAAAGGTCCATGTGTGTCAATCTGTGGACAGAATAACTCAAAAACGAAAAGTCGGTTAAAAACCAAAGTTGGTATTTAAGTTTATAATGTCTTTCAAGGATACGACACGAAGATTTTGAAGAAAATAGCCCCACCCTTAACTACCCTTTACATGGAACATTTTTTGAAAATTTTCATTTTCTTGAAAATGGCTCTAATTATTTTGATTAAAATGTCATATGTTTGAGAAATTTTTATGACAAATGAAATGTATATCTTGAATTTTCTGGCTATAGCCCCTGTAGTCGTATTTACTCTGGACGACTTATGCATAACTGGTAAACCGTTAGAGATAGAGCAAATCATACTATACAAAAAATGTAGATCTTACTAAAATACACAATTTATGTCCAAATAAATTTTCTTGTAGGGTAAACCATTTCGGAGATATTCCTTGTTATGTGTGTGAGTTTCGGAAAACTTATAACATTCGTGAAATGGATCATCATTGTTCATTTTTTTTATATGTTAAGTGTGCAGAGACAACAGAATCTCAAAGCTTTAAAACATTTGACTATTGCACAAAGCCTACTGTATACTAATATTCCCCTTGCACCTACTAGGAAATAAGCAATAAGATGTACAAATGTTTATCTTAATTAACACGAAGAGGATATAGGAATAAGAGTTTGTAAGAATGGTTAGTACAAGAGTAGAGAAAGTCATGTGAGTGCAACACATCAGATTTTTTCCTTTACTATCAGTGGATTTGAATTAACACATTGGCAAATGCAAGATTTCCTACCTTTTTTATTGATTTATTACGTTGACCAAATTTACAGCAACTATAGTAATTTTTAGACTATAACATAGGTACATCATCTATATCTTGGTCTTTTAATATTTTCATTAGCTCTTGTTTTTTAGGCTGGGACATGCCTCCTGTATATGGCTTTCATGTAACTGTTTTCTTAACGGGCACCAGTTTTACAATGTGGCAGTTACATCACCCGACTTAAACCCCCATTTTGCAAGGGGGACCACACCTATCGTTGGTCAACGGGTCCGAATAAATGCCAAAGATAAAAAATGGATTACACTACTTTCCAATCCAGATATAATCCCCCAGAGACCAAGGAAAACAGCTGTTGCAGCCTTCCGACTATTGACAAATCATGACTGTTTGGCGGGTCATCTCTACAGAATGGGTATCTCAGCCTCACCAATATGTGTCCTGTGTAACGATCCAGCAGAAATGAACGAAGACCACTTGAAGACCTGTGAAGCATTAAGATCAGAAGAAACTACAGTTCAAAAGTATTGGAAAGCACGAATGCTAATGGCTTCATTGCCAGATGCAGGGCACTAGAAAATTACAACAACAACAACAACAACATAGGTACATCATCAGTTGTGGATATTCTTTAGTTTAGGTGACGCGAGCACTTGGTCAGAATTTCGGCTAAGTCCAACTCGGCAGTGTGTACGAATGGTCACGAAAGTTGCCGAAGTTGCTGTGTTAATTCAGCGCTGCCAACAGCACAATTTCCCCAGGAGTTTGTTGCCAATAGTAAGTTTGAATGTTTTAGCGGCACCCGGCAGTATGCTGGTGACCTTCTTAGAAGCAAGTTGTTAGAGTGCAATGGATCGCTTCATTAGCATAGTAGATTTAGTGCCTCTGTGCTATAATGAGGAGGAATGCATGCAATTTCTTTACGACGAGGGCCTGCTGAGAATTCGAATGCTATGCAGGGAATGTGATGCCGTGCTACACCCCATGAGGAGGATATTATAATATAAATGTAATAATAATAAATAATAATATAATAAAATAATATAATAATATAAAATAAATAAATAAAAAAAGAACAAGCCAGCATTTCGTGGACCCGGTAACAAGGCAATAACGATAATGTACACAATAATTTCCACGACAATAGTATGGAGTTGCAGTAGCGATATATCTGTGTGAGCAAAATAATGTACACAATATCTGGCCGGCAAGTGCTAAGTCACCTATTCAGCAAAATAATAATGTACACGGAGTAGCGCTAGTGGTATGTCTTTGGCGGCAACAACACGAGTGCATTTGTGTTTAATGTGTTGGCAACGAAAATTAGTGTAGTGTAAAAAGCAATGTTGGCAGATGTGAAAATCGTCTGCTAGTGACAGCTAGCTCATGCAGCGAAACCTAGTGGCGATTCTGAAACTACTGTCGGCGCATGCGCAGTAAGTAACTTCGAATTTAGAATCTGGCCGGCAAGTGGCAAGTAACCTAATCTAAAGTTGAGCCATCAGTTGTTTCCTTCAGCTTTATCCACATTAAATAAGTATTTCAGTAGCACTTATGAATAGGTCATTAGAAACTGAAGCTTTACAGCATTCGTTATTTCTAAGAAAATAACCAAAAATATTCATTAAAACATATTCGCTATAATGTAAAGAGCATAAATTCAGAATCGTCTTCCTACACAAGGACACTATTGGTGGTAAACACTGGTGATAACATGAAGTAGAATGATAATTGGAAGAGGAAATTTGGGAAGGAAATGTTTGAGGCCTAAGGTTAGGGTACCTCCTTGGCATTTGCTAGTTAAGGGGAGTTAGGAGTGAGTTTAGGAAATTCTACAATTTGTATGCTAGCAGTACCAAATTTTAACCATGTTAATATAGTGTTTAGATATGCAGTTATACAAAATTTGAAGTATGTAAGTCGAATAGTTTTTTAATTAAAAGATTTTAATTGATTTTAAAGATGCTCTGATTAAAAATGCTCCTTGCGTAACAATTTGTATATGTTTGGCATGAAACTTGATGATCTGATGCTTCATGCACTTGAGAGTCATAATTGCTCTGGATTTTGATTTTATACTAGTACTTTAGTATCTGGAAATTTTTTAATATGTCTATTTACAGATTTCACATTTTTTTTAACTTTACATTGGCATTTGAATGTGAACATGTTCAATATTACTTGGCTGATATCAAAACCCAGAGCAATTTTGGAGCCTTATATGAATAAGAACACATCCTGAAATTTTCAAAAGAATCCCTTAAGAACTCTGTCGCAAGAAGTTTTTTAGTTGTGTGAAAATGCTGAGAAAAAAGAAAGTGAGAAAAACAGCATTGAACTTTTAAAATGTAGAACATCAGAGGTGTGTTGCAGCATGGGTTTCACTTCCTGACCTCTCATCCTCTCCTATGCTGACAATTTCTGCAATTTATGGGCTCTCCGTGTGTGTGTTTGTTTCCTGGCACTGCATTTTGTATTCTGAGCACATCGTCTAGCATTGAGCTTCTGACAAATGCATATTGCTCCAACTGAAATGTTTTCATTCCTAAGGTTATTCAACACTTGCAGTGACTTCACACACCCTGTATTAAACTCTATTACAGCTTTCAGTACTGTAAGTTCAAGTTTATTCCTAGACACACGCCTATTTTAGACAAATAGCTCCACACAACCTTGTGAAGAGATTCATTCGAGTTCTATGTCGTACCCTTGGTATAGCGTTCTAGTAGCTGGTCAGAACCAAGTCGCTGATCTGGAGGTAGAATTTTAGTTACCACTTCTGGAGACAACTTGCACATTTTCTTGTGATTTTGTGGATGCAGATTGAGGATAATTTACATGATTGAGTTTCTGATCCGTCGGTATGCAGTCTCAGTGGGTGCGTACGCCTAACCACCAGCATTTATTCACAATGCACTACTATTTTAAAATGGCTGCCAGACCTTTAAAAATGGCTGGCATAAAAGTCATTGCACTTTTTAATAGACAAACATAAAAATCGAAAAATCGACTTTTTCTACCAAATGGGCCAAATCTTACCCCTAACTCCCTGAGGACACCTTGGAAGTAACCTCTGTCAGGAGAGATAGTCCTGGCAGGATATGAGCCATAGACTTCCTGTTGACCTGCAAGCCTTATCGACCTCCATCACCCATGTCAGTAATCTACAAATAGTCTCTTACTTCATTACAAAAAATATTAAAATAATTTCCAAATATTACTATTGTGCAGGCGCAGCTCCTCAGGGTAGGCATTGCCTACCCTATCGTAATACATCAACAAATAATGTTTAACTATGATTCTGCATTTTATCATTTGAACCATCATTTTCCCCTAAATTGCAGTTCAAGAAAAGTTTTCTCTGTTATAATGACCAGCGCATGGTCAAATCCTTTAATCTCAATTCCGATTCATCAAAACTGCGCTGCATGTTTGAAACGCACAGCAGAAATGATACGCATGGAACCTGGGTAGTGGAGAGCCAGCTAGCTTAACCTCTGCCAGCCCGGCCCTATTTCCTCAGTACGAGGCCCTTGAACATGGATAAGGAAATATTCCGTCTGTATACGCACTCCGAGCATGCGTAGACGCGTCTGCCAGCACTCTGAACACCTGCCTGCCCAAATCCGAATTTATGCGACATGTTCCGAACAGCCATACTCCACGAACGAAGATCTCAGAGATCTGAATCGTGTCGTTATCACTCTGTGTAATACCAGTATGACCGACTTAATTAGTGAACTATTACAAATTCCGCTTTCGCGGCGCACTGACAATGAAAAGAGGAGTGTTTTAGCTATTTAACACAAAGGTGCAGTCAGACAATTTTTCAATTTCTTAATCCATTTTAGTCATGGGCATCGCGAAACGGGGGCAAGGGGGGCCACGAATGTGCAGTCAGTTACTATTAAACTATTATTTTAATTTTGATGCAAAGAACAATTTTTGTTTAGCAGAAATTAATGTTATCTGCAACAAATACTATAAATTTTGACAGTAAAATAATGATTTAATATGATATGATTGCAAATTTCCAACATGTGGGCCCCCCTGGAAAAAAATCTGCCAACACTCGTGATTTTAGTTTTGGCAGTAATTCGTCCATAAGTCACACTCATTCACTCTGCTCTTATTAAACAACCAAACAATATATTGTTTGCGTTATCCGCAGTGACTTCGCCCCCTATATTTTGGATAAACGGGGTTTATTATTATTATTATTATTATTATTATTATTATTATTATTATTATTATTATTATTATTATTATTATTGTTATTGTTATTGTTATTGTTGTTGTTCTTTGCCTACCCTAAAATTTTGACTGCGAGCTGCCACTGCTATTGTGTTGTAATGAAGTGTAAGATACAGAAATGGAAAAAAAAGCAATAGGTATGTGTTCTCCCTAATGAATTGTTTGAGGATGAAGTAGTAAATCAGAGCAAAAAATTAAAAGAAATAAAGCACCAGGAATAGATGAAATACCTGGGAAATTTATAAAGAAATGGGATAAAACTCCAAACCAAGTTAATATATCAACATTATATGTAATATAATGAGAACAAAAGGATATACACTTGTAAGCTGGAGAAAAGCTATTATACAGCCCATATAATGGGCGTGGGTTTGTCTTGTACACTCCAGAGATAGAAATTGCAGATCACTTGGAAATGTTTCTACAATACAAATCGCAATTTCACTGTGCGAACTGACTGAGTTAACACATACGAATCATAAATAAATACACACTGTGCAGTTAAACAAATGTTGAGCCATAATACACTTTGTGACAAAGTACAGGATGAAATAATAAAGCACACTGGCAATAACTCAACCACACAATGTGTGTCAGCTCAATATTGCATTTTCAGAGCAGAGAAAATCAAGTCCGCCGCATGAGCTTGTGTACATTAGCTGCTGTTATCTACTTCTGGCAATGCAGTGGAAAAGCACAGTGCAGCAGTTCTTATGTTTTTGGATCTCTCTGTATAAAGGTAAAGGGGATATGGATAAACCAAATAATTATCAGGGCATAGCCCTACTATCAAATGTGGGAAAAGTTTATACAGGAATTCTGGCAGATAGATTGCAAGCATGGGTAGAAGAGTATTACATCCTCTCAGAATTTCAAATGGGCTTTAGGAAAGTAAGAAGAACAATTGATAATGTTTTTGTTATACAAACACTAATAGACAAATGCTTAAAAAATTTATATGGCATTTATTGATTTAGAGAAAGCATTTGATCGGATAGAAATACAACTATTATGGTACAAACTATCAAAGAAAGGTGTTAGTAATCAAATGGTAATTATTTTGAAAGGTTTATTTAAAGATAACAATTTTTGCGTAAAATATGATAAATGGGCAATAACTAGAGAAATGACCCAAGAAAAAGGGCTACATCAGGGATGCAAGTTAAGTCCAATTTTATTCAATATGTTTATCGATAGCATACTACAGAACATAAGCAATAGTAATATGCTTTTGCCTGTAGTAAATAATATACAAATTCTCGGTCTTCTGTTTGCAGATGATCTGGTAGTGGGTTCCATTACTGTAAATGGTCTAAAATTGTCTTTACAAGAAATTGATAATTGCTGTATACAATGGGGATTAAATGTAAATATAGAAAAACACAAATTGTAGTATTTAAGAGAAGAGGAAAAAAGGAGTAAATATGAGAAATGGAAAGAAGGAAGTAAAGAATATAAAATAGTGTGTGATTACACTAATTTAGGAATAAAAATAGATGCAGGAGGTAAATGGGAGAAACAAAAGAAAATAGCATTAGCAAATGGAAAAACAGCAATGGTGGCAGTGAGAGGTTGTTTGTATAAAACACCAGAGATGGAAGTGAAATGGTTGGAAAGGCATAATTCTGTGGTTGAAGCTAGGATGTTATACAGTATTGAAAGTGGGTGGAAAGTTGTAGATTTTGTCCACAGGATGTTTTGTAAGGAAGTTTTAGGGTTGCCAAGAGCAAATGAAGTAGCCCAAATTGAAATAGAGAGAGTGACAAGAAAAGCATTAATTATATACAGGGCTTTAAAATATTGGTATAGGATCCTAAATTTAGAAGATGGTAATTTGCTTAAACAATATTTGAAATACCAAGAAACAAGTTTACAAAGTACAAGTTGGGTAAGTAATTTAAGAAATAATTTAGAAAATAATGGTTTAGGTGATATTTGGAGGAAAAGAGAAACAAATTACAAAGGTTTTTGGAAGGGAGTAAGAAAAAGATTTGAAGATACAGAAATTCAAAAATTGTTTAGAAGAGATCACTTGTATTTTATATACCCATAAAAAATAGCTGGGAAAGAGAAAAATATATAGATAACACTAGCCAGGAAGAAAGGAGGGGGATAACATGGTTATGAGCAGGAATATGGAGGCTAAAAGGACAGCAAAATGGGTATCCACAAGATGAATGTCCATTATGTGGGGAAAAGGAAGATGTTCGACTTATAATTTTTTATTGTAAAAAAAATAGAGAAATGGAGAAAAGAAAGTATATCATTGAAAATGAATAGGAATTCTGATATAAATAAAATTATAGATAAAAACTGTAAGACATTGGGACAATATCTAGAAAAAGTAATAAGTAAATGGAAATGGACCGTTAATAGAGAAGAACCATAGCTCATAAACATTTTGTAGTAGCAGTGGCAGCAGTAGATACAATAATAGAACGACTTAGAAGTCGTTCTTTTGTCTCATGTCTGTCCCTACGTTAATTCTTTTGTAGGGTTTCAATAATGTCTTGTGGTATTTTCCTATGACTTTGTTGTTATCCCTAAGTTCGTATATATGATCGCCAAATTTTTTTGCTAAAGTAGATTCATTCTCCAATAGATTTTCTTTTGGGCATTGGATGGGCGAAATTGTCTTACTAGTACTTCATCCCCTATATTGGGATCCCATTGATTTTTCTCTCCTTAACTTTGGCGATTCTCTTTTCGACTTTTTCCCTTATCCTTCTGAAAGCTCCCGCGCACTTCCGTTCTTCACTTAGCTTTTCTCCATTGAATTCGATGGTGGTGTTACAATAAGCACCAGGGACCCTGGGGGTTAACCAGTCATTAATTCGTGTGCTGAAAATACGGTTGTTGGGTTAATAGAGTGGTTCAAAATCTTCTCGATGGTCTTGCAGTGGTGGTACCATCCACGGTAGTTTGCGTGGCACAGAACCTGTTGTTGTTGTTGTGTTTAACGCCCGCTTTTACTACTACGGCACCGCAGGGGGTGACACTGATGACACATGGAATGAAGATGGAGCACCGGTGGAATGAAATGGCGGGGGAAACCGGAGCACCCGGAGAAAACCCGCCCTGACGCCGCCTCGTCCACCACGAATACCACATGCGGGTCCCTGGGATCGAACCCGGGCCGTCTAGGTGGTAGGCGAGCGCGCCAACCGCTCGGCCACGGCGCCGCCAATGGAACCCTAAGGTATATACCCAGGTCACGCATGACTCTCTCACATGGGTTGCCTTGTGGGTAATATACCGACGAATTATAAATTTTGATATAATTGTCCTTTAAAGAGGAAATAAAAATCTTGCCCTATGAACAGTGGCGTTCTCGGACAATATAGCCTTGACTGGCCCATATGATGGGATCCAGTCATTTAAAATCTTGTTTATGCAGGTTTTGCTTTTAATATTCCTCACAGGGTATATTCTCACAAATTTCGTGAAGATGTCAAACATTACGAAAACATATTTGTTGCCGTACAGGCTCGTGGCCATTTCCCCATGTGCATCTATTGGGACTAACGCATTCTTCTCATCCCTTATTACAGTCTGGGGTTCGCAATCGTATCTCACGTTGATGGGCTTCGCTTTTTGGCAAAGTTCGCAGGTGGCAACGAAGTTTCTAACCTTTCGGTCAATCCGTTTAATATATAGTTGCTCTTGGATCGCGATTGCCGTCCTTCTGCATCCTGTATGTGCTAGGTTTTTGTGGAAGGTCTCAATTACTTTTCCCAGTCCTTGTGGTACCATAATTTTCCATTTCTTTTCATGGTGTCCATGCAACTTGTATAAAATATTGTTGTGTTTGGCAATCGTACCACCGACGTTCTCTATTCCTGCGGCTGTCTCCCATAATTTTCTTAATGATTGATCTTCACTTTGCAACACTGCTGTTATCAAACTTGCTCGACAGTCTCCTGCGGTTTTCTAGACTAAGTTCCATTAGCCTGACTTCGTTCTGAGGGTGGGACAAAGTCTCAGGTATTAGCATGTCGACTAACTGTAGGGATAGCAGGTCGCTGAAAATGTTCTCCTTGCAAGGAATATGTTTCACTTCAATGTCGTACGAAGTGATTTCATGTACATAACGCGAGATCTTGGAGCTTGTGAGTTTAGATTTTTAATGAAGGACAAATTGATATGGTCCGTATATACTATGATCTTGGTGCTGTAAACACACTGCCGGAATTTTTGCAGTGCAAAATATATAGCTCCAATTTCTTGCTGGAAGCATTCGCTTCCACGTTGCTCAGGGACCTGGATGCCGTAGCAATCACGTGACTGTTCCCCTCTGTGTCTATTTGCGTAAGTACACACGCATAAGCTTTGATACTAGCGTCTGTGTACACGTGATAAGGTGCGCTAGGCATTGGTCTTTCCGTAAGGATGGTGTTGCTAAACAGGTTCTTTACTCTAAGAAATGCCTGTTGACGTTCTTCTGTCCATTTCCATTTGACATCTTTCTTTAATAACTCCCTGAGTGGACTTAGTTCTTTGGCATAGTTAATAACGAACTTACTTTCGTATTGTAGTATACCTAACAATCTCCTCAATTGTTTCACGTTTTTAGGTGGGGGATTGCTTGAATAGCTTTAATCCGTTTCTCATTCGGAGTTATGCCTGCTTCGGCTCGGCTCGGTAACTTTTTCCCCTAGGAATTCTATTTCTTTTGTCAAAAATTCTGATTTATTTAAGTTTATGGTCATGCCACTGTCATAGAATTTCGAAAAAATATATTCCAAATGTTTGATGTGCTTGTCAAAATCGCTATCATAAATCAAAAAATAATCAATGTATTGTAACGCAAAGTTTTCTATCGTGTCTCCAAAGATGTTATGGATTGCTCGGAGTAGTGCACTTCCGCTAGTTGAAATACCAAATCCACAGGTTTTAAACTGATATATCTTTCCGTTGAAACTGAAACCTGTGTACTTTTTTTACAGATTATCTAGCGGAATTTGCGAATATGATGACACTAGATCTAACTTAGAAAAATATTTGCCATGTTTTAAATTAGCTAACACTTCATCTACTTGAGGTCTAAAATGATCAGGTTGCGTTACAGAATTGATTTTTCGAGCATCAATCGTCATCCGTAAGGAATCGTCGGACTTATGGACCCAGCATAATGGATGTAGGTAAGGTATGTCTGCTGGCTCTAATATACCGTTCCTTAGCATTTCTTTTATTACTTCATTCGCCTTGTTTTTAATGGCGTTTGGTATTAGTCTGCTTTTATGGGAGTATGGGGTAGAATTTTTGACCTTAAACACGTGGGTATACTTGCTGCACAGTCCGGGTCTATCGCTGAAAGCGTTCTTGCTCTTTATCAAGCATGCTCTTAACTGATCTTTCTGCGTAGCGTTTAAGTTATATGCATTGTTAATTTTATCTTTTAACAACGTCTGGAAGTCCACTTCTCTTCTCGCCTCCTTAACATCGCCAACGGTTTTCAATTCTCTCAACTGGCAGTCGTTTACGAGAGGGTCTTCGTTTTCTTTATTTTCGTATATTTTATCTTTTGTTTCTTCATTTTCACCGTAGTATTCCACAGCGTCGCAGTTTTCTTCAATAATTTCATCTAAGCTGTCATCTTGGTATAATACAACGTTTTCCACACAAAAAATTATTTATTTCGTCGCAGATTCTTCCTATTTCCGCAATATCATCTTCCAACACCTTTATTCTTTGAATATTTTCCCCCTCTCTGATTTCTAATTCGTGGGATTTGAAGTCTATCTTTGCCTGCCAGTTGTACAGTAAATCATTTCCAATAATTAGCTCTCTCGTCAGACGTTGTATTACGAGTGCTATGAAGTCGAACGTCCAGCCTTCTACGCGCGCTTTTATCAATGTTTGATGTTTCACTCTATCAGATAGAGTGAAATATCAAACATTGATAAAAGCGCGCGTATGTTCCTATCACCATGCTGCAATAGACATTACTCACGCTTAAGTATTCGATACGATGTAAGGCCATAAGTTCCAGAAAAAATTCCTCCGATATTACTGATGTGCTAGCCCCCGTGTCCAGTAACACTGTATAGTTACGGTCCCATATTTTCACTATGATTTGGGTTAATCAGTTCCTTCTGTAATTTTGACGGATGATTCACATGCTCCACAATTGGTTTGAAGTCGTATTTGCTATGTGCCCGCAGCACCGAATCATTTTCCAGAGCGCAAAATGACCTGGAAATTAGTTTACCGGATTTGAGTTCCCTAAGTTGGTACTCGTCGCATTAATGGCGCTGTTATCGGCCGCTCGGCTTTCCGGCATTGGGAATTCGCTATTTTCACCGCCATTTCCTTCCGCGTGTGGTCTGGAATTTTGATTTGCTTGCGAGGGGAAATTATGATTACCAAAATTCCTCCTTACATAACCTTGGTTTCCTCTCCGCATGTAATCCCTGTAAAAATTAAGGTGGTTTACACAGAACACTCCAGTAGGGTGGTTTAGTTGGCTGCTTCTTCCACGCCCTCTATTATCCTCAAAGCGATAACTGTTCCGATACCTATTACATCTCGGGTTCTCTCGATGTTGAGGTATAGTGTTTCTATAATGCGATCTTGCATTGGAATTTCTATCCGTTTCGTCATTCTCAACGTTGTCTCTGTTTGCCTCACCTCTCGTGCTATTCCTTTGTGGGTGTTGCACATTCAGTGGCGGCTCGTGACTTGTCGCATTGGGTGTGCAGTACATTACATCCTCTCCACCTTTACTCCCTTTCTTTCTCTAACACACGCCACACAGTTCTAATTCTAAATTCATATGGGCAATTGAGCTCTTATGTTTTGCTAATTTTTGTTTTAAATGACCAATATCACAAGAACTTTTATTTGTCCAGACACAATTTCTCTCACTCGCGAATAATAAGCACGGAAAACAGCTTCTCTTATAAAAATAAACCCGAAAGATTTATCTCCTTCAGTTTCGCCATGTTATTCATTTTCACATTTTCATAGATTCAAATTTCCCGCTATGCGCAGACACAACTGCATGCAACTTTCTGCCAAAACACAAACATAACAAACAGTAATAAACACTGTAACAAAATAACTATTCCGAACTGAGGTATTGGTTTTAGTAAATTACGACATGGAGAGTAATTATATGCATTTATAATCGCTTAATAAGACTAGATGTAATTGTGTTTATAACATTAATATAATATAGAAGATGGCTACATTGTATTTAGAACCATCACGTTGGCTGCCTGGTAGGTTCTGCTAAACGGGAGGGAAATGCTCGTATACCATGTCTCAGCCTAGTTCAGTCCTGCTGTAAACAACAAGGCGGAGCTGACTCAACTCGCCACGTGTTAGACGTACAGGCACGCACAAAAGTTTTGCAACACTAGCAGTATATATAGCAGCGCTAACTTCTAGACAAATAGAGTTGGGTTACACATTAATTTATTAAATCTGAGTTGGAATATTAAAAGAATCATGCAGTAACATAATGGTTACCTTTAATCGGATTCCTTCCCCTCTGTCCACTATAACTGATTTCTGCCTCGCTTTTGAAACTTCCATCCAATATCTATCAGCAAACGGTGGAGAGTACTTCGTGAAAAATTCGACAAGTCCGTGTCAGAACTTACCGCATGCAAAATTTTGTTAGGAGTCGGCGGTTCATTTCTGAAAAAATAACCATGAACTTTACTGCGTATAGCACTTTTCGTAAAATCGTCGTATTTCTCCACGCGCTGTTTGCATTTACGTGATTTTTCCGATGTTCTTAGAGTTCCGGATGCTTGCTGTTCCATTCTAACACTGTGTACACTACTTGCGGAAACACCAAGGAGATCACTAGTTTCTCAATGTTTTTTTATAGACGATTCCGGGTTTCTTTCTTTAAGTAATGCGAAACAGTGCGCGATCATTCGCCACTCGTCACTTTTTAAAGGTTTGCGCCTCTCGCCACTTTTTAAAGGTTTGCCTCGATTATGTTTCATTTCAGCTGAAGCACCAGTCTGCTCCATGATAAAAAGCTTACTGATTTTAAATTGCAAATACATTAGTGTCCTTGGACTTGTGAGGTACGCGAGATGTACAGGAAATACATTGTTAAATATCAGAAGCAACTCCACACTATAAACAAAAACATCTTAATCAGCATTCAACTAGATACAGACCTCGTTGCGAGAAAGTTGCCTGGTGTAGGAATGCAAAAATATTATATAATAGCAGTGTCCTTTAGTAATTGTTAAGTAAAATGCAGCTTAATTTAACATAATACGCTAATAGGATGTATAATTTCACCTGTCTTCTGTCTAATCTGTATATAGTATACTATTATGTATATATTCCCTTCAGAAGTCACGAGCCGAGAACACATCTATGTGATACGTGAAGCAGAAAGATAAAATGTGGGCTTGTTTACGTTTATAAGAATCGAAACATTTGCATACTTTTCTGTGTCCGAAATGAGCTCGCGCAGAGTAGTGATCGGAAAACTACTTACGTACAATACTGTACTTAAAGGAGGGGTTTATCGTACGTACGCAAATAAAAGATAACGCCCATTATCTTCGCCAAACCAATCAACAGCTTAACCGTTTTCTGTCCCAATATCTCTGTCTCTGTCTCTCTTCCCGCCCAGATGTTTACAACAGGATGAAACTAGGTTGAGACATATTATATAATAAACCTCGTTTATCAAATAGGGCGCCGCCTACTTGTATTGCCGGTAACACCGATAGCAGTTACTGTGAAGCAAGTAGGCTTTAGAATAGCTCTTGTGTATTATTTTGCTGACTCCAGGGTTCGGTTTACAAGCAGTAAACATTACACCACCCAAAAGCTGATAACACGCAGTGACTAATCACCAGGAATTGTAGAAGGGAATTGTTGCTAATCACAGCAAGTTTATATTACGATGACGCAATTCAAATGACAGGTATTTTCTTGTGTATACATCGGATGTGTCGAGCCTCACAGCGGGAAAATGGTCTGTAAATCGCTTCTAAAAGAACAATATTGCATGCAACCATACATTTAAAAATCCAGATCGCAACCAGATGCATTTTGAAAAGAACCAGATTTCCCACTAGCAACTAAAAGATAAATTTTCCCACTAGATAGGCGCTCAAAAAGACCAGATTTAGTTGTAAAACAACTAAATTGGCAACACTGCAGTGAGTGGCGAAGGTAGATTTTTGGTGAGGGGTACGCAGGGAGCGGTGCAAAGCGTGCATTTAAGAGTACGGCGAGTTAAGACAGCATAATCGACAAGGCCAACACATGCGATTCTTACGTTTTCTGTGATTCTTACCGCGCAAGCGCATTACGTTCTCGTACAAGTCCCTCCGTTTTTCTTGCTATAATATGTCTCAACCTAGTTCCATCCTGTTGTAAACATCTGGGCGGGAAGAGAGACAGAGAACGGTTAAGCTGTTGATTGGTTTGGAGAAGATAATGGGCGTTATCTTTTATTTGCGTACGTACGATAAACCCCTCCTTTAAGTACAGTATTGTACGTAAGTAGTTTTCCGATCACTACTCTGCGCGAGCTCATTTCGGACACAGAAAAGTATGCAAATGTTTCGATTCTTATAAACGTAAACAACCCCACATTTTATCTTTCTGCTTCACGTATCACATAGATGTGTTCTCGGCTCGTGACTTCTGAAGGGAATATATACATAATAGTATACTATATACAGATTAGACAGAAGACAGGTGAAATTATACACCTTATTAGCGTATTATGTTAAATTAAGCTGCATTTTACTTAACAATGACTAAAGGACACTGCTATTAAATAATATTTTTGCATTCCTACACCAGGCAACTCTCTCGCAACGAGGTCTGTGTCTAGTTGAATGCTGATTAAGATGTTTTTGTTTATAGTGTGGAGTTGCTTCTGATATTTAACACTGTATTTCCTGTACATCTCGCGTACCTCACAAGTCCAAGGACACTAATGTATTTGCAATTTAAAATCAGTAAGCTTTTTATCATGGAGCAGACTGGTGCTTCAGCCGAAATGAAACATAATCGAGGCAAACCTTTAAAAAGTGGCGAGAGGCGCGAACCTTTAAAAAGTGACGCACATTATTTCGCATTATTTAAAGAAAGAAACCGGGAATCGTCTATAAAAAACATTGAGAAACTAGTGATCTCCTTGGTGTTTCCGCAAGTAGTGTACACAGTGTTAGAATGGAACAGCAAGCATCCGGAACTCTAAGAACACCGGAAAAATCACGTAAATGCAAACAGCGCGTGGAGAAATACGACGATTTTACGAAAAGTGCTATACGCAGTAAAGTTCATGGTTATTTTTTCAGAAATGAACCGCCGACTCCTAACAAAATTTTGCATGCGGTAAGTTCTGACACGGACTTGCCGAATTTTTCACGAAGTACTCTCCACCGTTTGCTGATAGATATTGGATGGAAGTTTCAAAAGCGAGGCAGAAATCAGTTATAGTGGACAGAGGGGAAGGAATCCGATTAAAGGTAATCGTTATGTTACTGCATGATTCTTTTAATATTCCAACTCAGATTTAATAAATTAATGTGTAACCCAACTCTATTTGTCTAGAAGTTAGTGCTGCTATATATACTGCTAGTGTTGCAAGTTGCGAGTTGAGTCAGCTCCGCCTTGTTGTTTACAGCAGGACTGAACTAAGCTGAGGCATGGTATACTAGTCCTTGGCTACTGTTCATACCGATAATTAAAACAACTTTGCTTACTTCACAGTACCATTCAAAATTGTCGTTTCTCTTCTCAGTTCACATTGTGTTCATGGTTAGCTGCGTGTGCTTCACCCAATGATATAGTGGCCTGTTGCGAATAGTGACAAAATTATACGGTTAATTAACTAACAAAATGGGCAAAGTAAAACCGCAATATACTCAAAAGTTTAGAGAAGAGTGGTTGAAAAATCCAAAATTTATATAATGGTTATCTCGGGCTGTAGGTGATAATACAAAAGCGTTCTGCAAAGTGTGTCGTAGGATAAGAGCTCGGTTAGCAGACTTGGAAAATCATGCGGAAACAAAAAAGCACAAATCTGCAGTTTCTGCATTTTCCTCCCAAAGACAGACAATATTAACTTCAATCCAGTGGTGATTTCTTTAGAAAGGAAGAGTGCCGAAGCATCACTTGCACTTTTTGTGTCCGCACATTGTGCCATAATGTCATGCGATCACCTAAGCTAAATGTGTAAAACCAGATTCAGTGATAGCGTAGCTGCGAGCCAGATTAAGTTACATCGTACAAAGTGTAGTGCTGTTCTTAAGAACGTTCTTGGACCCTACTTTGCAAGTGACTTAAGAAGTGATATTGGTGATTCAGTGTGCAGCATATTGGTGGACGAATTAACTGACATTGCCGTCACTAAGCTTCTAGCAATCGCTATTATATATCACAGCCAAACATCTAATTGGATTCTAAAGTAAGAACAAATTAGAAACTAAAAACTTCACTTATCTTAGTAATGTTGCAGTTCTTTTTGCACAAAACTAAGATAAGTGACGCTTTAGTTTCTAATTTGTTCTTACTTTAGAATCTTGTTGCTTCACTGTTAATAGCTTCAATTTTTCTTATTTATCTAACTGGATTGTTTCAACTTATCTTGAACCTGTCGAACTTGAAAAGTGCGATGCAGTGTCTATTGTATGTGCAGTTAAAGAGTAATTTAAATCAATTATTTTAGATTTGCAAATTGCAAGGCATTGGAACAGACAATGATGGTGGGGATTAATAATGGCATGGCATCGGAACAGACAATGATGGTGGGGATTAATAATGGATTATATGAAATTCTTAAACGGGAGGTCCCACACTTGGTACTTATAAGGTGTGTGTGCCATTCTATTCAACTGGCAACCTCTGCAGTAACTGCAGAATCTCTTCCAAGAAATTTGGACTTTCTTATTAGAGAAACTTATAATTGGTTCTCTCGGTCTTCATCGCGGCAACTCTTTTACCGCCAAATTTTCTCCACTCTAAATGATGGGGATGAACCACTGAAAATCCCCCAAGCTTGTGACACGAGGTGGTTATCCATTCAGCCTGCAGTATGTAGAATAGTTGATCACTGGTTGGCGTTAAAAACTCATTTTGAAATCGTTAGGCTCAGTGAAAAATGTTACACAGCTGAAATGTTGTACTCCATGTTCAGTGATGAGCTCAATTTAGCATACTTGTTATTTCTGAAACCCATTTTGTCTGATCTTAGTTATGAGGCAAAGGATGCAGATCCATGCAAGTTATTAGATGACCTAGTAGTTCTTATTCAGTCTCTTCTTAAAATAATTGTCATTCCTACCTATCCAGTGCTGAAGAAAATTTTTCATGATGATTTCGAGAAACATCTCAACCCTAAACCGTATCTGGGTTATCTGTTTGAAAATAAACTTTCAGAAATTAGAAACAAAATAACAGAACAAGAAGAACAAACTGTTAGAAATAGGTGTGTAACATTTGTTTCTTTACTTGTCAAACAGCTACAGCGGAGATTGCCTAATAACATTGAAATATTGAGGAAACTGTCCTTTCTTGCTGTGTCAAAGGCGCTTGTTATGTTAAAGGAACCCTTGATTCCCCTATTAGAAGCTTCACATTTGGATAGCGAAACAATCGCGAAAGTGAATTGCAGTGACAAAAGTTGACCATTGTACAATGGAAAAATGGAAACAATTCCGTCAATTTTTGGTGTGAGGTATTCAAATACCGTGATGCCAGCGGAGAAAACCCTTTCAAAGAACTTGCAGTCTTTGCGTTATCTAGGCTGGTTCTTCCTTGGTCAAACGCTGAGGTTGAAAGGATATTCAGCCAACTAAATCTAGTAAAAACCAAGACTAGGAATTAATGCGTACAAAAATGGTGAACGCTATACTGGAATTCTGTGAAAGTCTTCGCAGAAAAGGTTGTTGTTGCCACAATTATGAACTTCCTGCAACTGTTCTAAAAACAATTGGCATGACAGATGCATATAAATCTATACCATCAACATCTACTGCATTATCACCATTCACTACAGCTTCAACTTCCACATCTTCCCCTGATGAGGACGAGGACGTCATTGGTGATTGTTCTGTGGTGATGTCCTAGATGCTCTCCTCAGTTTTTAAGTTATTTTATATAATGTAATCCAATATATGTGACTTCGCTTTTTTAAATTTTTTATAAAGATACAGGATGCATAACAGAAATCTAGTTTTTTAGGCCATTTTTGATCTTTTTTTTTTTACCATATTTAGTTGGTAATATTTTTTGTAGTTGGCAACACTGTTCGCCAGTCGCAAAATCGGGTTTATGCGTCTCAGATTGTTGACAGAATGAGCTGACATTTGGTAAAGAGGGCGCGGGAAAATTAAACGAGGAAGTTCATATTTCTAAGTTGGAGATTCGACTTTCTCATATGCATGTCTATGCACATTCGCATGCGGAAAAAATTAGTGGGTGTGCAGTTGCGAGTATGCGATCACCCAGGAACCGCCACTGTGCACATTACTAACATTCTGATTCCCTAACCTTGTCCCCCTGTATGGATGTTGCTTATTTTCACCGTTTGTACTTTTCTCCTGACGTTGATTTATATTAGTTCTTGGATAACTGGTGTGTTCTTCGAATTCCGCTAATAACTCGATCATGTCGGAAAAATCTATCGGTTTTGTCACAATATATTGTTCCTAATGTGCTGGGGATAATGACGTATTAAGGAGTTTATGACCTCTTGCTCGCTCATCTGAGGATCCAAAAGTCTTATTAGCAAGCTTTAAGAAATATTAAGTCAGAAATTCCTTTTTGAGGTTCGTAGTGCCAGTAGCTAACTCTACTTTAATTCTGACGTCCGGGACCCCAAAATCTACTTATGAATAAATTTCTGAACATACTATATGTTTCATGAGATGCTGAAGTTAACCTCAAGCATTCCAAGGCATTCTTTTTTTTTAACTACATTTGACGATCATCATATGGAATTCATTAGGTACTCTTTTTACCCTAACATAGTCTTTGAGTTCCCGTAGGAAAATTTTTGGGTTATCACCAGCTTCCTCGTCAAAAGATGGTGGAGTTAAGTCATGTAACTTGTGGTTCATATTATAAGGGTGACTTTGATTTTATATATGATGGGGTTCAGCTAAATCATTTTCCTGATAGTCAACAGTGTTACTGCCATTGTCAGGTGAGTCAATCTCTGTTACATTTCTATGTTCATTTAAATTTTGGTTTTCGTTAACATTATTAGCCTGCAATACAATTACAACTTGGGTTAACTTCCCAGTATTTTCTTTTTCCTTTTTCTAAATTGTCTTGCAATTCCTGCATATTAATGTTTGCTTCCCCACTGAACTTACTGAACTCCTCACGTTGTAATTGCATTTCAGCACCCATAGTTTTAACAAAATTGCTTAGATTACTAATTTCTACAGCAAGATTACCCTGGGCTAATTTAGTTTCATTATGAATTGTCTTAGAATTTTCTGCTGCTTCAGCTATCTCTGCCCTGTTTGCTTCTATCTCATGCATCATTCTGTCCTCTAACCTTTCTAAATCTGCTTTTTGTTTTTCCAAATTCTCATCTTGCTGTTTCTTAAACTCATCTAACTCTTTAACCACTTCTGTGTGCATGTCTTTCACTACCCTTTCTTGCTCTAGCTATTTCATTCACTAGTTCTTCTAACTTAATTATATCCTTTTTACTAGATCCAATTTCTGCCCTTAAGTCTAAAGACAACATTTTCAGTTTTTCTTTACACTCTTTTCTACTAAGTTCAATTTTTTCAGTCACTGCGACTAAGATACTATCCATCTTTTGTGCTAAATCTGACAAACTACTATTATTACTGTCCAATTTATTATTTAAGTCTGAAAAACTACTATCCGTTTTTAGATTCATCTCCATCATCTGTTTAGAAAATTGCTGCAAGAATTCTTTCAATCCTAACTCTGTCTCACAAACCTTTCCCACTGATTTTTCACTCTTCTCTCCCTCTTTACTATCACCTAACTCTTTAACATTCTCCATCTTTCCTACTAATTTCCTATTCTTTAATATCATTCAATCTGTTATTCAAAATTTTTTTTAAATTTTTTTAAATGTTGCATATAATTAGAGCAGTCTTACTCGTTAAACATTGAACTTCACTGATTTCTTCCCTCTTCTTACGACCTCCGCTGTCCTTGGATTCCCTCATTCCTTCTTTCCTCACTCTTCTTATCACTTCCATTATCCTTGGGTTTCCTCGTTTCTTCTTTCTTCGTTTCTCGCATTGACCCAATTCGAAGCCTAGCAATTGTAATTTGGTATTGTATACCTCATGAAACAACTCTTAAAATTGTAAAACTTATAATTAAAATTGTAAATGTATTCACTTGTCTTATGTACAAAATTCTTCAAATTGTAAAATTTATATGCTTTTTTTTTTATCTGACGAACCTTGTAAATTTTATTACATTGGTGAATATACTGATACTGATTTGGAACATTTTTATATACCGGAGCAGGAGGTTCCACAATATCCATGACGATTCTTTAAAATATTTGTCCATTGGCCCTGCATAATTGCCATTTTGTGACACTGAAACTCAAAATGATTACGAACTTTCTAGATGTATCTCAGGCTGCGGTGCAGATCAACACTTTACACGAATGATTAATTTCCAGTTCCTCATTAAAAGCTTGTTTATTGTTCTGTTGTATAACAAATAGATTATAAAAATTTCCTGGATTGGCATCCTTTCTCTAATGCGCCACGGAGTTCACACTACCGTAACACGGACTATGTACTTTTGAGACACTCCTTGTACACAACTGTCCCATTCATGAACCAACAATTACTCTCTTGTCTCATCATCCTGCAGGCTTTTATACTGGGAATGACATTGCACAGATCTTTCTAGAACCTTTCACAAGCAAGCCGGCAGCCAGAAGCCTCATGAACACTCTGTAAATCCTTTGTTCTGCCACTCCTCTGTTAGGTGTTTACTCACTGCCCAGTGCTGTGATGTACACAGCTTGACCTTGGCTCACTTAGATGTGCTGCCACTACCAGCCAACAGCTATTGTTGAAGTTACATAATTTGTATGAATGTAACATTTGTTACTTACTAATGAATGCATGTACATTATAAAACAGATATTTCAGGAGAAATAATCTACAAATACAATAAACTTAAAATTTATGTAACCAAATTATACATAAATTACACAGCCAAGATTAAGCATGCTGGTGCCATAGCTCAGCCTCTAGAGCACCTGCCTGCATTCAATTTTTGGCAGGGGGGTAGGAATTTTTCTCCAGCCAAGAATATTCCTTATCCTCCCTAAAGTCTGGAAGTAGAGAGTGTGTGTGAATTTAATGTTTAAAAACACCTAAAGACCAAAAACCCACTGTTAACACTGTTAAACAAATTACCTATAGGCAAATGTTCCACAGGAAAGGCCGCTAATATAACCTTCGCAGTTAAAGGTGGAATATAAATGAAACATTTAAAAAAAAAGACATTAACATTCCTAACATCTGAAAAACTCAATTCAGCTATTGTTATAGCGAAGAGGATATAACAGACAAAAACATTTATTAACAGCACCATATGAACCATTATAATTAGACCTATATAAAATAACAAGAAATAATAAAAAGGAACATAAACAATTTAAGAAAGATATGAAGCAAAAAAGAGATTGTGATCCTAATACTCAACACAATGTCTTTTTTCAAAATTTTAATATGCAAGAACTGAACATTGCAATTAATAATCTAAAAAACAAAAAGTCTCCCGGACCAGATCACATACATCCAGAGTTCACCCAAAACCTTGGAAAAACAGCAAAATAACAACTACTAAAACTGCACAATCTGCCCTGAACTATTACTGTACCTGCTGAATGGCAAAAAGCAATAATTGTCCCACTCTTGAAGAAAGATAAAACAGCATCAGAAATAAAAAATTATAGATAATAGCTCTTACAAGCATAATAGTAAAAGTGATTGAAACAATGGTGTCAAACAGGTTAAATTACATTAAAATATATAACAGACAAAAACATTTATTAACAGCACCATATGAACCATTATAATTAGACCTATATAAAATAACAAGAAATAATAAAAAGGAACATAAACAATTTAAGAAAGATATGAAGCAAAAAAGAGATTGTGATCCTAATACTCAACACAATGTCTTTTTTCAAAATTTTAATATGCAAGAACTGAACATTGCAATTAATAATCTAAAAAACAAAAAGTCTCCCGGACCAGATCACATACATCCAGAGTTCACCCAAAACCTTGGAAAAACAGCAAAATAACAACTACTAAAACTGCACAATCTGTCCTGAACTATTACTGTACCTGCTGAATGGCAAAAAGCAATAATTGTCCCACTCTTGAAGAAAGATAAAACAGCATCAGAAATAAAAAATTATAGATAATAGCTCTTACAAGCATAATAGTAAAAGTGATTGAAACAATGGTGTCAAACAGGTTAAATTACATTAAAATATGGATGTTTAGTCAATTAATAATACTAAACAACACTCACTTTTAAATTTTCCAGTACATGTTTCAGAGGTTAGCTTTCCTCCATTATGAACTGGGCATCGACTGAACTGTAGAGGCTGGTTCCCAGGGCTTGGATCTCCTGTAGGTGGCTCTGGTGGAGGTTTTAAGAACTTGTATAATGGATTGCCTTGTGGTATATCAAAATTGAAAACTCTTTGTTTTTCCAGATGAAGATCTGTTCCAATGTTGACAATTCTTGGTTTCCTGATATGTGTTTTAATAATTTTGGACCCGAATTAAATGTCATGATTTTCTTTTCAAAAATGGGTGACAATTGCTGATTTTTCTAAATGTTTGTGTTTTATATATCTGAAATGTTCTTTTGTTCTCGTTTCCAAATTTCTCTTAGTTTTTCCTATATACACCTGGTTGCAGTTATTGCATTCTATTTAGTAGATCCCAGATTTTTTTATTTGCTGCAATGCGGTCTTTAGTGTTTGAGCCAAGTAAATTTTTAATGCTATATCTGTTGATTGGAGCCAATTGTATATTGTATTCTTTAAAAATCTTTTTGAATTTGTCAAATGTCTTTGGGTGGTATGTGAATTTTTTGAACGACATTTCTTCTTTCGGCTTGCTTAGGGTGGTTGTTTCTTTTACTAGTTTCTTCTTTTTTGTTATATTCACTTTTTTATATATCCAAGATTTCCGGAAGCCATTAATTTCTGCAATTCTAATGATTTCTTTAAGTTCTGTTTGACATTCCTGTCTTCAAAGTGGTATGTTCTCTAGTCTGTGAATTAAACTGTTGAAAGCTGCTTGTTTGTGTGGTCTTGGTTGCATTTTATATAATTATCTGTCTGTGTTGGTTTTCTGTAGATCCCAAAGGTTATTCTGTTTTTTGTTTTTATGATTTTCAAATCTAAAAATGGGAGTTGCCCATCTATTTCTGTTTCTATGGTGAATTTTATGGTTTTTTCTTGTAGGTTTAGCAGTTTTTGTGCATCTTCAATGTGTTTCCTTGGTTCTATTGTGAAGATTTCATCTATGTATTGTTGTCATGTTTTGAAAATCCAAGGGAAGTTTGAGCTTCATAGAAACAAGGATAGTCAAGTAATACTCCAACTAATGTTCTAAAATTATTGGCATTAGAGACTCATACTAGATTTATGGAACATGAATGGCTCCATATTTATAAACTTTC
This sequence comes from Tenodera sinensis, assembly GCA_030765045.1. Classification (NCBI taxonomy): domain Eukaryota; kingdom Metazoa; phylum Arthropoda; class Insecta; order Mantodea; family Mantidae; genus Tenodera; species Tenodera sinensis. The sequence continues at coordinate 132,690,705 of CM060966.1, read as the reverse complement.
ATTTCAAAGCTGTAATATAGAGGACAATAATGCCAATTATGAAAGTTACAATGTATTAGAGACAAAAGAAAACTCAAAGAAGAAAAAATATTGATCAAGAGGATCTTAGGGAGCTCTAGCTGATTAAACTGTGAATAAAGAGCGACACTTACATGATAAACTTTAGACTTTGGATCACTGATATCAAACCAAGATGGCACAGGGGCTGGAATCTTGTGCCACCTCTTTTCCTATTATACGAAAGCCGTTTTTTTTTTTTTCAACCTCTGGTCACTTAGTATGGAAGCTACGCAAGCGGTAGAAAGTGGACATGCGCTGTAGGCTACTGCACAACTCTCGCACTACACACTCCGCCATTGCCGACGTCAAGGCATCAGTGTGCATTGTACTACAGCCACATAAACATGACTGCCATTATTGTTGCTCCTGCCGAGTATGAATTACGAAGTATAATTTGGTTTCTGCCAGCAGAAGGGAATAGTGCAGCAGAAATTCATTGGAGAATGAACAGAGTGTACGGTGATAACTTCGGGACTGATGGTGTTGTGCATGAATGGTGCCAAAAGTTTAAAGATGGCTAAAATTATGTGCATGATGAAGGGGGCCAAGGACACAAGCCTGTCGTTACAGTCGACCTGTTGAACGAGTTGACAGAATGGTTAGAGAAAATTGTATGTTCACCATAACTGCTTTGTCTATGGAAATTCAGGAAGTTTCAAGATCTGTCATACACTCTATCATTACTGAACATTTAGGCTACAAAAAACTTTGTACTCATTGGATTCCAAAAATGTTGATGGAACGTCAGCTTTGAATTTCTTTGACCAGTATCACAATGGAGAGAACTTTTTGAAATCAATTGTTACTGGAGGTGAAACTGGGATCCAATATGACACACCAGAAACAAAACAACAATCACAATGAATGCATCCAAATTCACCAAACAAACCAAAAGAATTCAAACAATCATTCAACAACAGAATGGTTATGGCTACCATGATTTGGGACCAAAAAGGTGTGTTGCTTGTAGTTTATGCAGCCCGGGGACACTATCAATGCAGTTGTTTATTGTGAAACTTTACATTTGTGGAGAGCCATTCAAAACGAACAAAGAGAAATGCTGAGTTCAGGAATTTGTGTTGATCCATGACAACGCTCGTCCATACATTGCTGGCACAACCCAACAGCTCCTTGAACAATTTCAATGGAACATTTTCGATCATTCGCCATACAGTCCTGACCTGGCACCCAGTGACTTTCAGCTTTTCCCTGAACTTAAGACGTGGCCAGGAGGGCAGCACTTTTAAACCAATGAAGATATTCAAAACAACATCAATGCTCATTTGAAATCATTGGTGGCAACATTTTTTGAAGAGGGTATTGCAAAGCTTGTCCACAGGAACGATAAATGTCTCAATCTTTTCGGTGATTATGTTGAAAAGTAAGCATAAGTGTACAAAACTTTTGGTAGTAAAATAATTGTTTTCTATGAACTTTTCTTTTATTTATAGCCTATCGGAAGTTGAAAAAAAAAAAAACAGACCTCGTAAATCTTTAGGTTAAGGAACTACAAACTTCGATGGGGAAATTGAAGCAATTCGAATAGATCTCCAAAATCTTTTGTATAGAATCTCACGTTTTCATCAAGCAGTTAGTCTCTAAGATTCCAGGATGGCAATTATAGCAATTGCTTCCAAGTTATCAACAAAAACACCAAACAATTATAGAATGTTGAAAAATCCTTACCCACCTAACAGCACTTCAAAAATACCTAGTCTTCCAATGGATACCAGTTCACTGTGGACTGAGTGGTAATAATAAAGCTGATTTTCTTGCAAAAAGGGTACCAGCAGTGTATAGAAATCTATAGCCAATCTATCATTTTATGCAGCTAAAAGATTGGTCAACACAACTGTGTTGTGACCGGATCTTGGGTCTTCTATAATTTGTTTTTTAATCTTTGAAACTATATCTGTTTTAGCTAACCAGAGGTCTGGGTTACTGCCTGTTCCAGAGTAATGTATGAAGGTTTTGGGATCTTTTTTATCATAAATCAGTTCAAAGGTTGTGGTATTCAAAAATTCTTCCGCTATCTGCCCTGTAGAATCCACTTTTTCATAACCCCATCTTTTGGAATGGGCATTGAAGTCCCCAATTACAATTGTTTTATTTAATTGCTCAATAAGTGAGAGATCTGGTTCATTCCTGGGAGGATTGTAAATACTGTATAAATGAAGATGTGTTTTGTTATCCCAAAAATTTAGCTTTATTAATTCAGCTTTATCTGTGTTATCCATTTCTTTAACAATTTGAAAGGAGGATTTAATATCATTTTAGACTCCAACTAATATTCCACTACTTATCTATTTTTTGGTAGTAGGTGTAGTAAAAATCCAGTAAAATTGAAGTATTTAAGTGCTATAAATCAGTTCAAAAGTTGTGGTATTCAAAAATTCTTCCACTGTCTTCTCTATAGAATCCACTTTTTCATAACTCCATCTTTTGGAATGAGCATTGAAATCCCCAGTTATGATTTATTTAATTGGTCAATAAGTGAGAGATCTGGTTCATTCCTGGGAGGATTGTAAATATTGTAGACATGTAAATGTGTTTTGTTATCCCAAAAATTTAGCTTTATTAATTCACTTCTATCTGTGTTATCCATTTCTTTAACAATTTCAAAGGAGGATTTAATATCCTTTTTTACTCCAACTAATATTCCACTACTTATCTGTCTATTTTTGGGTAGTAAGTGTAGTAGAAAAGCAGTAAAATTGAAGTATTTAAGTTGATCATTTGTTAGATTTGCTTCTTGTATGAAAAATATATCTATGTTAATTATTATTTATTTATGCCAACAAACTTACTGTTGGTGTTTTTAAACACACAAATATATCTATGTTATTGTCAAATACAATTTTATTGAGTTCTATTCTTTTTGTTTGGGTGAGACTACCCGTGTTCCATTGTAGAAGTCTGATGTTAGATCTATTAACATAATGTTTTGGTTCTCGAGAAGTAGTCCCCGCCCGGAGATCCGAATGGGGGACTATTTTAACTCCGGAACATTTTACCCCTTGAGTCATATTTCATAATTTGATATTGAAGAGAGCGTTGCATCCTTGAAAAATATTGAACTAAAATACCAACTTTGGTTTTTAACCGACTTCATTTTTTAGTTATCCTGCTCATAGACAGACACACAGACATATATGGATCTAAATTGAAAAATATGTCTATATTTCTAAACACATTCTGCTCCAACTTACTTGTAATTATGTTAATCACAGGACTAGTTTTGAAGAGAGTCGATCAACAGCTGAGTGATGGAGAGAACTCAACCAGTCCTGTGATTAACATAATTACAAGTTAGTTGGAGCAAATGTGTTTAGAAATATTGATATATTTTTCTATTTATCAATGTGCTCCACTGTTTTAAACTCTTCATTTTCATAAAGTTTGTACATGGACCTTTTTTAGATTTAAGGGGCCTTAAAACACGTATTTTCTGTGAAATCTTGACGACATTCTGGCTTGAATACAATACTTCCTCTACTTAACTATACGTAGGAAACGAACAAAAGGTCCTTACAGTCCAGGTCTTAAATAGCAACCACCTCTGACTGGTTAGAGGACAGCTGCCTTCCCATTGGTTTAAGATCTATAAAAAGTAACAGGTATATCCTCCACTGGATTGTGAGATGAAAAACTGCAAACTTTGACAGTAAGTTTCTGGATGATGGCACAGAGTCTGTAGTATTCAGAAACTTGGGTCTTATCTATTTAATGGCTGATACCTTGATAAGTTTTAATTTGCAGGATATTCAACCATTACCTGACTTGCTCATTCCTCTAATATTCTTGAGAAAAGAGGTGCATACAGAGTAAAATCCATGAGGTTACACATATGTGCAAGGGACAAACAATTGACATGGGGTTAGATCAATTAACAGGCTATTTTTATAAAAAGTTTATTCTTGCATTTTATCAAACTATTTTATACACCATTTTATAATATACCAATGCCACAATATATTTCAGATAGTATGCACACGTAAAACAGCTTGCATAGCATATAATATCCACACAAATAACCACATGAAAGTTTTTACATAAAATACAATATTATACAGTAACAATAAAATAGGTACCAATACTTCATGAATTTGTTGTGCTATTTGCAATTTTTAATTAGCATTAAATAAAACATACAATGCTCAACTTCTGTTATTGAGGGAGGTAAAATTCTCTGCATAACAATATATAAGAAATCACATTATCTTAAACATGGCTTTCACTCTGTTTTGTTTGTTGTCCAGCCAGAAAACTGAACTGCAACTGAAATAACCAGGACAGCCACAGCCATGAGCAATCCACTTAATAGCACATTTTGGGAGCTAACACGGCCAGGCAGTAAGTCCTCAGAAGAATCACTTTCAAGTGGAGCTTCCATTGTGTAGAAATCTGCAGAATCTAAAACATACAAATCAAATAGAGCCCATTAACTCTTCACCATATAATACTACAGAAATTGGGGATAACACTTCCAGACATGGTGATGTGGAACTATTTTTAACACTTTGAAATAAATCTGGTATTTTTTAATGTTTAGTTTCTACATTTCTGTTCCAAATTTCATTACTGTGCTTCATTTTGCACAAGTAGAGTGCAGATCACTGCCTTGCATTAACACGTTACACTAAGTATTGCTGATTCATCGTTCTTGGCCACTGCCCATAGGTAAATCAAGGAAACACGGCATCAGCTCACACCTAAATGAAAACCTGTAAAACAATGGGGAAAACAAAAAGTACTCGTGTACTAGTTGACCAACCAAGCGAGGTGGTACCATGGCAACACGTGTGACTCGCATTCAGGAGGTACTGGGTTCGATCCCCATCGATTGACCACTCTGATTTGGGTGTTTCCGTGGTTTGCTCTTGTCACTAGGCAAATGCTGGAGTGAAATCTCTTCTGCAGGGATTCCTTTCCCTTTATTTCTCATTTCCCTCCCCTGTCATTTTTCAGGTTTGTTTGATAGCACAATAATTCCAGTAGATGCAGACAGATGGCACAAATGCTTGTGCTCTGGAAACTCTTCCCTGGCTCCTCCTGGAAGTTGCTGCCCAGGCCTCCTCTCCATGGATAGGGAAAACACTGATTGTGTGCCAGGTGTCAATATCTATAACTGTTATGGACTTCTGTGTGTCTCTGGGCTTCGATGGCTCTCTTGTCTGACGAACCTATGGTCTCACTTCACCTCATCCCTTCCCCCTAGTGGGGTAGTAGCCTGCAAAAGATCCATGTCGGGGTTGCACTGAGTTGACGTGTCTCTCCTCTGTTACTATACACATACACTAGTTGACCATGATATGAGTGTGTTTGTTGGGAAGAGGAACTAAACAGTTATGGGCAGGGCTTCAGAAGTACAGCACATATACAGTGGGGTTTCAACAATTCTAATGTACCCTGGAGGGGCACTTTAGTGAAAAGAGATTCCACATCGAAACTAACCAGTATATTCACCAAGTAACCAAGACCACCAATTTTAACAATTTGGGTTTCATGTTCTTCTGCATGTCTTCTCAGTCCTCTGGAATCTTTGAGCAACTGATGGTACAGGGTGTGGAGTTTACTGTGGCAATTTTAATAAAGCTCATGCTTGCATTGGGAAGCTATTTGTTGTGGTTTTATATTTCTGGGTTTATAGATGTGTGTTGATAAGAGATATCATACTTTTTGAGTGTATGATTACTTCCTGTGGGTTATTGGCTTTTACCATGCTCGTTTATAAATTGCTTAACTTACCAATGTGAAATTAAACACTTGACAGAATAAGAACTGATACAGTAAGCTTAAGCATTTCCTTCATATTTCCTTTCCTCAAGCCAAATCCACAAAGTTTGAAGTTTATTTCTTTCCGAATGCTAAGATGGCTGTGCTTCAACATTTATATTTTGGTGGAGAAAACAATAGCTCTATTTGGAGAAGTATGGTATTAATATACAAATTAGTTGAGTGGTAAAACGCAAGAAGGATGTAATATCTGGATTCAATCTCATGTTTACAGTGTTCAATCTGTTCTTTATTTCCATACTGAGTGTGATAGAAATTATACACATTTTCGACAAAACAATTTCATCAACATACCTGCTTGAACCTCTACATCCTTTTGCACATCACGTTCTTCTACTTCTACATCCAACAGCTCTTGAAGAGAAATAAGGGCTTCTGAAGGACCTTCTCCAGGAAATAAATAATCTGAAAGCGTGACTCTGGAATGAGGCAATGGAACCAGCACACGCCTGGGTGGCTCATGAAGGGTAAGCCGCTCTGTAAGAAAAAATTTACTTATTGATGTCATCAGCAATGATTATCCTATATTACATGCTGGTATTATGACTGTATGACCAATCCAGCTATACAAACTAAATATGTCTACATCTAGCAAAAGCTGCTTTGTGGCATATTAAAAAAGTGTAAGTAATCTGGATCTTGTACTCCCAGTTAATAATGAACTTATGAGGATTAGATTCTCCTGGCAAACATATTTTGAAATTAACCACTGCTTTTATTCCATTGATGATCATCTAAAATAAAAGTGTTAGCCATAAAGCTTTGAAAATGTATTTTGTTTTTATCTCAAAGTTTTTAATGCTAATCTTGACATGTCACAATTTACAAACGCTAGCTCAACATTGTAAATGTTACGTGACAAATAAATGAATAAATGAAAACAAAAAAAGAGACAGCGTACTCAGTCACAAGTTATCTTAATCACATGCATGATGTCACTGCAATAAACAATTGCCACATGTTCAGGGTTGCACTTCAATTTTGTTGATAAAATCGTTTCGTGTTTTCTGCAAGCCAAAATGTAGAACAAAAGGAATAGAAGTAAACTTTTCTCTTAAAGGAACAACATATTGTTAGCAATAGTATAAAGTAAAGTCACGGACACAGTAACAAATTGAAGTAAGAAAGTTGGTATCAGGAAACTATGTCCTCAGAATGCAGACTACTTGGACTTAATAGAAAAGTAATTAATTAGTAGAAAAGTAACTTGTCCTGTTTCTGAGCATTTTTGTGTAACTGTAGTTTATAGCACCAATAACATTGGAGAAATTACTAATCACAGAACCCTTGTCTCACAGTTTGTAAATAATTGCCTTGACCATGAGGTATATTTATGTATTTTAACCTTATTTGGCAGTGCTGGGCCTAACATGTGTTCCTTTCATAGAAGTTTGAAAACAGTGTTGTTGTAATTAATTCAATTTAAAATGTGAGTTAATTAATAACACTGAACAACACTTACAAAATATTTTTCCGGGACGCGTTTCGAAGGTTAACTTTCAGTGACGCATTAAAACTTCTGAACATACAGGACAAAAGTATAAATTTCACAGTGGAAGTAGAAAAAGAAAATAAATTACCATTTTTAGATCTAAAATTAATCAAAAACAAGGATAGAATAAATTTCGGTATTCACAGAAAACCAACGCAGACAGACAACTACATAAAAGCTAATAGTTACAATCCAAGAAGCCACAAACAAGCAATTTTTAATAGTTTAACGCATAGATTGGTGAACATCCCTCTTTCAGCAGAAGAATATAAAACAGAATATTACAAAATAACTGAAATAGCACAAGAAAACGGCTTCCCCAAAGAATTAGTAGATAAAAAGATAAAATGAGCGGAAAAGAAAAAAATCATTAAAAGAAACTACAACTCTCACAGCAGCAAAAACAAAAATGATATTCAAAAAATTCACATATCATCCATGGGCCTTTGATAAATTTAAAAAAGTGTTCAAGGAATACAACATTCAGCCAGCTACTCCATAAAAAACCTACTACTTTCAAACATCAAAGATGCTATTCCACCTAACAAAAAATCTGGCATATACCAAATTGAATGCAGTGATTGTAATGAAATATACATAGGAAAAACCAAAATAAATTTAGAAATCAGATCCAAAGAACACGTTAGAAACATTAAGAGTAAACAATTAGAAAAATCAGCAGTTGCATTTCACTTTTGGACAAAAAAATCATGACATAAAGCTAGAACCGAAACTTCTCAAACACATAACCGGAAAACAAGAACTGTCCACATGGGAACAAATCTTTATTTTAAAAAATAGAAACCGATTATTTAATTTCGACATTCCTCAGAGGGACATTTTCATTAAGTTCATTGAGCCGTTACCAGAAGAAACATCAGAAGAAGCATCACCATCTGCACCATGAAACACCATGGAAACCCAGTTATTGTCCGGTTGATAATGGAGGAAAGTTAACCTTTGAAACGCGTCCCGGAAAAATATTTTGTAAGTGTTGTTCAGTGTTATTAATTAACTCACCTTTTAAATTGAACTGACATGTCTTATTCAATACTGTACATTTGTAAACATGAATATAATCCAACATATTCTGAAAGGCTCCAGTTCTGTAATAACGAAGAGTTATCAACAAATGGTTGGTACCGTGTAACCAACATCTGATTTTGTGGCAACATGAACACAAAAGCACACACCTAAGTGCTTCTTGAAGTCAGTTTTTCATTCTGCAATTCCACCACATGCAAGATATCCACGAATGTTTGTTTGGAGAACCTAAATATAACGGTAACTTCTATGTTGTCATACTCCTGAAAGGTATTGAACTATATCTAAAATTCCTCGGTCTTGGTAGAAATGCAGGTTAAGATTTTATATTTGCTAAAACACTTCATATCGCAAATGTTAAAACAAGGAGAGAGGAAGCTCTTCATTTTAACGCATTGGGTATGGTAGCTTGTTGAAACTGGAAATATGCATCACTCTTAAAAATACTGTTAAAAAGTATCTTGTGACAGAAAAGGGTTTTCGGGACATTCACGATCTGAAACGAAACACACTCAGATCCAATATAACCTCTTTGTCAGACAAGATTATATAATGAATAAAGCCACAATTTTTAGTACCGCAACGTGTTTAGGAGTGTCAGTTTTGCTGTGAGTGTGTTTGCCCAGGCAAAGAGGAAAGCCATCAGCAATGAATGAATGCACACGGTACGGTGACTAAGAATTGTGGCTTTAATAATGAAGAACAGAATAGAAATACAACACTTCACGGCATAACACTAAAATTCTATACACATAAATCGACAATAATGCATACAGCAATAGTTTTTATTTATTTATGTCTGAAGATGTCATAATATGAAACAATTAAAGAGGAAACCATGTGATGAAAGCAATGATGGCGACCATTCTTTAACTGTTTATAGATCCAAGATTCAATACTTAGTGATGCTTGATTGAATACACATAAGTCAGGCTCAACTGTATTAACTATAAGCATTCAAGTATGCTGATGTCCCTATTCCAAAGAAATAGGCTCTGAACAAATGATTAAATGCAGCAACTAATAAACATAAATTAGTATACCTTCTGGTGATCCTTGTTCTTCTTCTATTAAGGAATCCAAATGCATTTCCAGGCGTGATGCAAGAGATCGGATTATGTCCTGCTTTACTGCCTACAAACAAAATAACAATTATTAAACAGTAAATTTTTCAACAACAATGGCAACATGGCTATAACTACAATGGAAAATGCTTACTTTATGAAAATTATCAAGCTTGTTAAGCAACTTCCCAAGGGATTGACTGAAAAGAAAACTCCTCTATCAGTAACACACATGTAAACAAAAACATAGCTATGAAACAACATGAAACACATAATTCAGATACCATAAAGAAAGAAAATGTCAGAACCTAAACCTGGTTTTCCATATGAGCAAGTGAATTAGATTACTTGGATAAGGGTTGAGGATCAGTGGGCAATGCTCCAGTGATGCATAACATCATGCAACAGACTTGAAAGGGCCACAATGGAGCTAAACACTGCTGAAAAATATATACTTAAGAAAAAAAGAAAAACTGTCTACCACCTAGGTGGCCAACGTTCGATCCCAGGGACCAACATGTGGTATTCGTGGTGGATGAAGCGGCATCAGGGTGGGTTTTCTTCAGGTTCTCCAGTTTTCCCTTCACTCATTCCACCAATTGCTCCATTATCACCTTTCCAAACATTTATTTTGCCTGCATTTCATATCCTCTTCCTCACTATCATACCTGGTGCTGAGCTGACCACCTGCTTCCAGGTCTTCACTCTGTCCGGTCCATAGGTTCCTGTGCTCCCCGACTGATGTCTGATCCTAGGCAGGGGGTGTAAGTTCTACAGATAAAGTTCTACAGATAAACAAGAAAGAAAAAATGATAGAACATGCTTAAGGCATAAAAGTGAGAAGAGACAAGATACATCAATTAAAAAAAATGTGTCACTTACATTAAATATTTTTCTGATATTACATTCACATGACTTTCTTTACGTACTATAATTTACTTTTTTGTTCACTTCACGCTAATTGAAAGAAATATTTACAGAAATAAGGAAATAATGAAGCTATTAACAGTGAAGCAACAAGAATCAAAAGTAAGAACAAATTAGAAACTAAAAGCTTCACTTATCTTAGTAATATTGCAAGTTCTTTGGTGCTGACATGTTTCGAGTTGACTCCAACTCATTCTCAAAGCAGGTGTGGATGAAACGTCTGGACCTCTAAACTCCAGCAGACCATGGCTTTTAAGCCCAGAAATAATTTCTAGCTATAAGACTTGAATATGTTATTGAAGGGAAAATGTTAGAAGATAAAGCAGGATTTGCTAAAGGAAAATCATGTGTGGACCATATTCTTAGTGTGAAACAGATTATGGAAAAAGCCTACGATTCAGTATCTATTAATCAACTTTGGGATGCAATGGTGGGTGTTGGTATTGAGTTACCAATGATTTCACTTATTCGATGGATGTAGCAATAATGCCAGGTTTCTGTTAAAATAGGGAAGATATTATTTTCATTCAGATCTTTTAAAGGCCAAAGAAAGGGGTGTAGCATGTCCCCTACTTTATTTAAAATATATATTCAATATGTATTGGAACAATGGAATCAGTTCTATGGAGGTATGGGTATAGGAGTTCAAGATGGCACTGTACATTCACTACTATTTGCAGACGATCAGGTGGCGATGGCTCAGAGTCGTGATGACATTAAATATATATTGAGGGAACTTATGGATGCCTTTGAAGTGGGAGGACTACGAGTAAATATGGATAAAATTGAATATCTGGAGGAAGTGGATGAGACATCTCTCTACCTCAAGGAACTATTTATGCTGTTAAAAGGTTTAAATATCTGGGATCGTTTATTCATGAATCAGGGAGCAGTAAGATGGATGTAGACAATAGGCTATAACAAGCATGAAGAACTATACGAATGTCGAATGGGGTTTTGTGGAGTAGAACCACGTTGAACTGTAAAAACAAGAGGATTTTGAAGACTGTTGTAGAAACTATAATGACCTATGATGCTGAGGCATTGACTTTGGTAGAGACAAAAATCTAAGATCTTGAAAGTGGAAATGTACGGAATAAGACATAGTGCTAGAGTACCATGTTTAGAAGAAGGAGAAATGAAGAGGTGAGACAGATGATGGATATGGAGGAATGGAGAGAATTGAAAGGCAGGGTCTTCAATGGCATGGGCACGTTACAAGAATGGGGGATAACAGGTGGTCCAAGACCTTTTTGGAATGGTCATCTCGTGGAAGAAAGAAGTGGAACAGGCCAAGGGCAACTTGGAGTAAATTGCAGTTAACTATCACTATGATAGCTAACTGCAACTAAAAAGGTAATTAATGCATTAAGTTGTGCTGATATTTCATACTAACCTGCATGGCTTCTTCAACAGTAGCCTTCTGATGAAGAAAAACACGGCTAGCAACATTTCCAGTGAAATTAAGTTCACCACAACAGTCCAAAATCTCTAGATCTTTATCTGTTTTCATTTCTGAATCCTGTAACAAGACAGACTAGAATAGATACAAATGTCAACAGCTTACAAGGTACTTCTATGTATAGTAATGAACAAAAAATTTATCTTAATACACTCATGAAGTATGAAATCTGTATTTTTTCACAGTATAAAATGACCATACCTAATTAAATTATAAAGCATAACAATACTGCACATATATACAGATCTGGATCAAAACATGGAGGTCTGAGCTGCAAACATATTGTCAAACTTTTATTCTTAAGTATTTATTTGTTGTGGATAACCATGGGAGTGAAACTAAGCTTTGCCTGTCCAGGAGTCACATTGTAACTTGATTACCGTTATCAGAAAATATCTCTAAAAGTCATCAGAGAGAATGGAGTACCATTATTAACAATATCTATAATTACTTAAAAATAAATCAACTTACGCATGGTATATAAAGACTGGCATTTAGGACTTTGGTCTCTGTGGCACCCGTAGTCTTACTGCTGCCCTTTGACTTTTTCTTTTTTCCTAAGGACTCCAAGGTATCAGATGAATCTCTCAGTTCGCCATCAATCATGCAAACAGCTGATATGATTGTGTTGCTTACAGATGCTAAAATATCCTATAAGGTGAAGCACACCAAGTTAAATATATACTATGATAACACCAATGGTTAGGGTTACAAGGCTCTTAGAGTGCTAATATGGGACAGGATGGGTAACAAAACAGCTTCTTTTTAAGGAGCAAGCCCAGAATGCATATTCATCACTCCTTATTCCAACTCTGTTATTTGCCTTGTTTATAGTAATCAAGTGCATGAGTGAATGAATGAGTGAGTGAGTAGTGTTTAGGGGCCCATCGACAACTAGGTCATAAATCTGCAAGTTCTGCTGAATGTATTTGACAGAAATGAAATCTTTACAGGCCATAGCAATGCCTTAGATTAATGAATAAATATATGATATACATTATTTATTTATACCAACAAACTTACTGTTGGTGTTTTTAAACACACAAGCCTTGTGTGGGCAATGTTTGAGAGGTAGAATTAGAACTGAAAAATTCAATGTCAAGCCAGGATTTGAACCTTACCAGGCAGGTGCTCTAACCACTAAGCTACTGTGACAACCTGCCAGAATGACACTGAATTCTCCAACCAATTCATATTTCTCCCGGTAAACCGCAAAAGGCAGCCTCACACTAGAGACAATTATTATTTACCTATGCCAACAAACTTACCATGTGTAGGTTATTTAATTCTGGGACATAAGTAATTACGATAGTAAGTCACCATTGGGATAATTGTCTCTGATCTGAGACTGCCTTTATGGTTTACCGGGAGAAATATGAATTGGTTGGAGAATTCAATGTCATTCTTGCAGGTTGTCACAGTAGCTTAATGGTTAGAGCACCTGCCAAGTAAGCAGAGGGTCTGTGGTTCAAATCCCGGCTGTGGCACTGAATTTTTCAGTTCCAATTCTACCTCTCATATGATATACACTTTACATTTAATGTAACCATAGTTTACATGGAATATAATAGCATACATGAGTAATGCGTGGAAAGCACATAACATAGGAAACATATGATTGGTATTATTTCTGTTTCCTATATTGCACAAATAAAGTTTTTCAAGTATTATTATTTAACTAATGTGACAACAAATTTATGCCAGAATTACTAAAAAACAATGAATTATCAGAAGCAAAAATACAACATAGTAGCACATGTAAATACTACTTAAAGGCAGAAAAGCATTATTTTTCACCTTTATTTTACTGTTCTATACCTCATTCAGTGGTACAGCAACAAAATGACCAATCTTGTTCAACAGTCACATGTTTGTCATCATTTTTCTATGGTGGTCTTTGCCATGGAAGAATTCATCACAATATATTCCTCCATGCATTGCTTCAAGCGCAGCCACTTACTGGGCACTGGGAATACAGAATGCACCTTCTTGCACTAGATAGCAGTAGCTGTTTAATATATTCCTCCATGGTAAGTCACTATTTATTTTTATTTTCTCTGCTACCTATAGTAGGGGAAGTATTGTATTTCCCCTAAAAGCTCAATATCAAGATTTCACTGAAGATACATGTTTTGGGAACCCCTCCCCTATATCCCCCCAAAAAAAGCACTTTTAGAAAATGGTCCATGTGCGTGCTTGCATGTCTGTGAAGAGCAGTTGATTAAATATCAAACTTGGGAAAGTAGAATCAGAACTGAAAAGTTCAATGCCATAGAGCAAGTTTTTTAATTCAACGGAATGATGCGTGATGGATTCCACTGATTGAATTTCATTGGATGTATTTTCTGCCGAATTGAAGAACAGTTTGATGATTTGTGCAGTATGTCCAACACACTACAAATGAAATCTTGATTTATTATGCTGACATAGTCTGCTATTTATCTCCTGTTTACATGCAATTTATGTGTTAATTTAGTAATTAAAATCATGCAAGCTGCAGCTTCCATTTTCAACCACCTGACTAGTTGTTTACAGTTTAGTTAGGTTAAGGGACTATCCACTGGTCTCAAGGGTTGTTGTTGTAGTGTTTAACGCCCGCTTTTACTGCTACGGCACCGCAGGCGGTGACACTGATGATACATGAAGATGGAGCACTGGTGGAATGAGATGGCAGGGGAAACCGGAGTACCCGGAGAAAACCCGCCCTGACGCCGCTTCGTCCACCACGAATACCACATGCGGGTCCCTGGGATCGAACCCGGGCCGCCTAGGTGGGTCTCAAGGGGACTATGGAATCGATGGTTAAGCACTGAAGTTGGTGGAACTCAGTGATGAATTACAGAATGATGGGATGACTTTCTGATGGATGTGCATGTGTGTGCGCTGAATATAAAAAACTATCATAGCTGGGATTTGAACCATGGAACTTCTGCTCTCCACATGCTTTTGAGTTTTGATTTTACCTTTCAAAGTTAACCTACACATGGTTTGTGTATTAGAACAATCAATTGTTATTGATTAGCTTTATATATGAAAACCAAACTTCGTGTTTAGGTTCATCTCCCAAGGATGTGACTTAATGACTTTCAAGAAAATCCCCCCACTCCAGACTATCCAGACTCCAGGGAACTATTTTCAAGATTTACATTTTATCAAAAATGGCTCAATTTTGATTAAAATACCATTATGTTTAAGCTATTTTCATGACAAATGAAATGTATATCTGAACTTTCTAGCTATGAAGCCAGTTGATGAAGACCTGTATTTGGTAATTCTTTGGATTGTTACTGATATCACTGTCAGGAATAATCCTACATGTAATCTCCAATGTGAATTGCTTGCTTGTGTGGCTAGGTTTCAATGTGTTAGTACTTCCTAAATCCTCACAATGTTCCATCAGTAGATATTAACAATAATCCATTGTAGTGCCTGAAAAATATTGGAGAAGTCCAGTGCATATTGACTTTATAATCAATGGCAACTTTACTAGTGTATTAATGCAGTTAATGGCATTCACAATTACATTTCTCTTTATAAACCTGTAAGTAAGTCATATACTCCTCTTTGGTTTTCATTATGCTATATGATCATATGAGGTAAAGATAGACTAAATAATGTGTTGTACCAGCTGCCTATCCATAACAAAAAAAAAAAAAAAAATAAAATTGCCAGGCACATCTACACACTTCTAAACTTCAGATATTTAAATGACTTTCCCTTATAATAATGTTACGGCAGATATCACACATTTCAAAAGTAATTATTCCTCCATATACACAATACTATGGCTGTCACAAAATTTAATGGCAGCTGATACCTGACAATTACTGCTCTCTTTCCTATTGTGCCAATAAATTTTAAGGTCACAGATGATATTCATGCGACAGGCTTTACAGCATATTTAACTATGCAACAACCCATGCCATGGCCCTCTGATTGGATATTGTGTTGAGCCACCCGCCATTAAATTTTGCAACAGCCATAATAGTCAGCTCATGAAAATGGAGAATCACAACATACAACTATTATCGGCACCAAACAAGAAAGAGATTGACATTTCACAGTGAAAGATAGGCGACGCTGCCGCTTATCGTGACCACATGGAGAGCACATTAGCATTATGTGTAAGAAGATGGTTGGATTGCGTTTGGAATTTATATTCCTATTTGAAGACAATAGTAAAACAGTGAATCTACATGCAAGTATATATCACTGTAAAGATTTATGTTAACAAAAGAAACATACCTGAGAAATAAGAAATAATGAAGCTATTAAGAGTGAAGCAACAAGAATCTAAAGTAAAAACAAATTATACTCTATCCAGCCTTAGATCCGCACCTTGTATCCCTCCGCAATAACCTGTTGTTCATGTCACCTGTGATTAACACGAACAAACGCCACATGGACTCCTGGCTGGTGTTTATGATGCAACAGAACAATATTTACTCACGAGTTTCAGGAATAGCGCTGGTATTGCGTCACATTTAAGTAGTCTTTACCAGGGTTATCATACATCTTGAAAACTCACAGATAATCGCTGATATTTAAGGTACTATACATGAACGTCGGCAGACTTTTTTCCAGGGGGGGGGGGGGGTTCCAAATGTTAGAATTTTGCAATCAGATAACATTGATTCATTATTTTGTCAAAAGTTATAGTATTTGTTGCGGATAACCGTATAAATTTGCGCTAAATAGAAATTGTTCTTTACATAAAAATTAAAATAATAGTTTAATAGTCAGCACATTAAGTTCATTAATTTCCAAGGGGGGGGGCCGCGGCCCTCCCTTGCGCCCCCCCCCCCCCCCTTCGCGACGCCCATGGTACTATCTTTTATGGTGTGCTTTGGTTTCGGCATATCGCGCGTTAGTTGTTGACGGCTTGTGTTTACATCAAGTGCAGATCTTAGGGTGGAGCGATTATAGAAACTAAAAGCTTCACTTATCTTAGTAATATTCCAAGTTGTTTGGTGCTAACAAGTTTTGACTCATTCTCAAAACTATATAAACAAAATTGTTACCATAGATACTGAAGCTCATTTTAATCACCAATCTCTGAAACCAAAAACTTATAAATACAGTCTACTGGAGGGATTTCAAAATTCATAACATGGTTTCTGTTTTTTAAAATAAATATCATTTCCCAAGCCATTAAATCTATAGGTCCATTTAATTGTTTTAATAATTTAACCTCTGAATTAATTTCATGATTAAATGACCAAAAATAATCTGCAGTTTGTTTATATTTAACATTTCTAAAATGTTCTTTTATTCTGGTATTCCAAGTTGTTTGGTGTTAACAAGTTTCGAATTGACTCCAACTCATTCTCAAAGCTATACAAACAACTTGGAATATTACTAAGATAAGTGAAGCTTTTAGTTTCTAATTTGTTTTTACTTTAGATACCTGAGAAATATTGTAGTGGGAAAATGCCACTGATATCCAAATCGCTTGCATCATGCTGTTGTTGCTAGAACTACCAGTGAAAATGACACTGTTCTATCCTTTCTTCTAAAACTCCGTTTTCCCATGTTGCATTTATTACGCCCTTTGTATCAGTAACCACTTGGTCACAGTTTTCAGCTTTTTATTGATGCAGCTTTATTTCAGATGACACTGTGAAATCTTTGTTGTTTTGCCCAATGTAACCATTTACTTTGGCCCAAATTAATTAAATCAGATTACACTAGAAAAGGGGGAAACCAAAAACTTTTGCAACCATGCTCTTCAGCAATACCATCAACTGCATAATCCTTTAATTGGGATATGTACCAAACAGAATTTTATTCGCTTCCGGAGTATGTAAAGTTTTTCGTTTGGCTACGCTGTCTTTGACAATAGTTTTGGACATAATTAAATATTCCTTAAAAGAGTAAGACAATTGTAAATGCTCACAACATATGCACAGATACACAGATTCAGACACATGTGAATACAAGGCAAATAACCACATAAATAGAATGATGCAAACAAACTTGTGAAAACACAGGCAATCTCTAACTGCTGCAAGCTGGAGTTGGAGGGAGGCACTGTATATATTGCAGGAAAAACAGAAGATAAGATGCACAGTTTATGTTACTGCTGGATTGCAGGTCAGGCACATACTAATCATGTGTTACATATAGAAAACTGCTGACAACCCTGGTATAGCGTTTAGCGTTGCTATGGAAACATCTTAGCTCTAATTGGTTTCTCTTTTCGTTGCTATGACAATGGCTATGGTGCATCCATCCCCTCCTGTTCATTTTTACCTTTCCACCATGTGGTGAGCAACTGTCAATCACCTTCTTGTTTAGCGCCAAGTATACTATGAAGACAATTTCTTATGTCTGCTGTGCTTACCTGGGCATGTTTTCTCAAAGATTGAGTCTGTCTGTCTGCACATATTGGAAACATCTGGTCAAGGTCATACTGGCAGTCAATCTGTTGCCAGTTTGAAGATTTAGACTGAAATTTCCATTCCACAGGATGCAGTGCACCACTAATACTATTTACATCAAAGGACCTGCATGAATACCTGTTAAGAGAAAATTTGCATCAATATGCCAGTATCTCATTTTCAGTTTGGAATGTATACAGGTACAAGGACTGTTCTTTTTTAACCTCTACGCCACTGCCAGGCAGCTCAAATAGCCATAGGTGAGGAATTGCATGACTTCTCACCATTATCAGCATTACTGCCAAGGTGAACCGGTTAATTATGAGGGTCACTACAAAAGATTTGAGATGTGAGAAAATGAAAGATGCTCCACTTGAATTGAATATAGGATGCTGGGAAGAGAGCATATTCGCTCAACAATTTTCTATGATCTTAAAAGTGGGTTAAACCAGTGCTAAAGTCTTGAATGTATGCAACAGACTTTTGGAGACATTGCTTCTTCCCATGCCACAGTTTTCTGGTGGTTTCAGGAATTTAAAAGGGGACAAATATTTTTGAAAGACGAGGAGAGAAATGCTGTCCGGCAATGGCTGTGACTGAGGAAAATATTGCAGTGTTGGGAAAAATTCTACATGAAAACAGTTGCATAACATTTGAGATGATTATTATATATGACCCTGGAGATGATCAAACCAAACTTTGAACTTGACTTAGTCTGTCCAGCATCATTCTTTTATTGTCTAGAATACTGTCCATTTGTTGATAAAATGAATATTAGTAACTTTCAATTCCTTCTTGGATCGATGATTCCGAAGGAGATAGATATTTTTCTCTGCAAGGCTCAGAGAAATCATATTAAGTGATTTTATCTTCTCAGACCAAAGTGTCTGTTTGAGAATGACATTATTTGCTATCAATACTTCAAGAAATTGAAATATATTGTATTATACAGTACAATACTCTTTAATCGATGTGATATAAGAAGTTAGATGCCATGTTTAGTGAGATTCCACTAAAACATATGATATACAAATATTACAAATAGAAGCACTATTAACAGTGAAGTATTCTTCATGTTTGAGGTCATTTTGAGTCACTTTTTACACTCAACTTCACTTAATTTGTTTTAAGAACAGGAAACATAAGGGACATTAGAGGAACATAAAATGAAAACAAACAGAAAAGTCTGCTGTGGCACACCACTTTTGGAATGAAAACCACAACATTGGCCTCAATATAAAACTGTTAAAATCTCTAAATTCACCAATAGAACTGCACATGTGGGAAAAAATTTATATAATCAAAATCAACAATAAAGTGATTAACTTAGAAATCCCTGCTTTAAATGAAGTGTTAAAGCTCTGCACCCCTAACACCAGATGGTAGCAGGACGATAGCAGAGAGGGGGCACAAGATGATAGCATCAGTCACCCAATGGCTGACGATGGGAACGGTCTTGAAAACGTTTCCTGTTTTTAAAACAAATTAAGTGAAGGTGAATGTAAAAAAGTGATTCTAAATGACCTCAAACATATGATATATAATTTTGGACATGCCAAAACCTAAGAAGCACGAAAGAAAAGTATTGATATTGTATTAAGACTCAATAATTGTGTTAATTTAAGATGGTCCAAATAAATATTTCAACAAGCATGAAAATGGAGTCCAATAATATGCCTTGCCCTGTACCAAGCCCAGAGATAGTATAAGAGTCTTCATAGCTACAACTACATAGTAACACTAAATCGTAAAAAACTGCACCACATTTAAAGAAATTGAGATAGCATTGCAGATTGGTTCGCCAGCAGTTTTGAAAATCCTCCATGAATTCCTTTGTGTGAGGAACGTTACATACCAATGACTGCCTCACAATTTGACAGAAGAACAAAAACATGCCATGTTGAATGATATGAAAAAATGCTGACAAGATTCGAAGAAGGAGACTTCAGATGGGTTTCTGACATTGTCACAGATGATGAAACATGGATCTGTCAATTTGATCCAGACACCAAACAGCAATTAGTAGTGTGGATCTTTTCTAATGACTAGAGCTGGGATTTCTATGTAATTACATGTTTTCTCCTTGCTATTTATATGCTGGGAAAAGTGATATGTTTACAAAGCACCATGTTGGGGTTAATATAGTTGAATTTCATGTTACATATTTTTACATATCTCCAATTCATGAATTAGGAGACTTCTCCTGTTCCGGCCTCAAGGTCAATACGCCTTGTCATTTTGCCAGGTATTAAATTTAAGTAAACGAAGTTAATGTCTCAGTAATCTTTCAAGTTACATGAGTGCGTATGCTCCCATGGCCTGTGTCCTGATGAGTGCTCTTGGCATTCAGTGAAGGCTGCATCATCTTGCTTGAACTTGCCAACGTTTTGCTCATCCTATTGTGAGCTTCTTCTGGGCTCTTGTCCCAATAAGATGGGCAAAATGTCAGCAAGTTCAAGCAGAATGATACGGCCTGCACCAGAAGGCATTAGCACTCAATCTTTCAAATTGTTTCACTTCACTGTTTCTAAATCCGGACCACAAAATCACTTAATGCATTTTTTGGAGTAGGTTTCAAGTCACTTTCATTTGTTCTTCTTTCCATGCAAAGGGCATGGAATTTCAAAGTCAGCATACATTGATCTGCTTTAAAACAGTCAACTAGCATTTTAGACTCGTGCATTCCTTTGTACCTACAACAAAATGTATCAGAAAACCATTTCTGCAAACATTTATCTGGATTAACATGAAGTAGATAGAAAAATCAGCTTTCAGTAGAAAAACTTATAGAATGAGATATAAAAATAAATGGCAGTGAGTAAAGAAACTGTGTTAAAGAAGCATTACACATTTTTGTTTTCTCCAAATACTTTGAAATGTGAATACAGGGCAGTTATAAATGCTGAAGGAATGCTAACTCATCTGCGGCCTTAGAATGAGGGATGTCTGGAAATTATTTACAATTGCATTCTTTTAAAAATACTACTCAATCTACAGGTACATCCCCTCACAGGATGATGAACCAACACTCATACATCACACAGGTGCACGAGTGAGCGAGTGAGTGAGTGAGTGAGTGAGCAGAGTTTAAGGGCCCATTGCCAGCTAGGTCATTAGAGACCCACACACAGGTGCTTGATGACAGTTGTAAAGAAAGTGCTTGTAAAGACAGTGCTTATTTGTTGTTAAGTAGAGAAAGCCATGGACAAGATGGAAGGCGACTGTCATGGACAAAGATGGACTGCATACTTTTTGTGGAAAGAAGGATATAAAACAGCAGAGATTCAAAGATGTTTAACTGCAGTGGGTGGTCAAGAACCTCCTGCACAAAAGCTTTTTACAACTGGATTGTTGGGTTTGCCAGTGGAAGGAAATCTGCACACAAGATTGTAAGTACTGGTTGTCCATCAACATTGCGGTCTCCAAGGAATACTGAGCTTGTCTCTGAATTGATTATGCCTGATAAGTACAAAAGCTTTGATGAACTGGGATGGCAGACAGCCGTGCAACGTGTATACCATTATTCATGATGATTTGGAAATGAAAAAGGTGTGCACACATTGGATTCCATGGAACTTGACAGAGGCCCAGAAGGACAGCAGATTTGAAGATATTATCGACTGCTGGAAATGGAGAATGAAGATCCAAATTTTTTGGAGAAACTGGTGACGAATCATGTCACTACCATAGACCTGAGAAGAAAGTCTTTGATGACATGAAGGACATGCTGCAAGGTAAAGGTTTCTGCAACAGTGAGGAATTGCAGGCTGTTGTCCACGAATGGGTGCGTAGCACCCCAAACAATGGTTCTGTGATGCAATAAAGAAGTTGCCAGAAAGGTGGCTGCAGTGTATTGACATCGGTGGGGCATGTATGAGAGGCCCTATGTACAATAAATCATGTTTATTAATAATTAAGGAACAAAAAGCTATTATTATAAATTATTTCCGAATGGCCCTCAATCACTGCATTTACAATTTCAAAGCTCTTAGTGCCATGTAAAAACGTAACCTGAGGCACAACAGCCCATCTGGGCCAAGGGCTATGTGCGACTGCTGCATCTCCTACCTTGGCCCATTAGGGGCATGGGGTGCAGTACTGGAGGTGGGACGTGGTCAGCACCCTGATCCCTCCTGGCCGGTTATGTGGTCTTCTCGACCAGGGGTAACTACTTTTCAATCAAGTAGCTCCTCAATTAGGACCTCAGGGACCTAGCGAGGCTGAGTGCATCCTGCATCAGGTCTCCCAGTGGGAAAAAATCCCCACACCAGTACCGGGAATTGAACTTGGGTGCCCCGCTTGGTAAGCAGCAGCAGCGCTACCACTGCACTAATGAGACCGCTAAAGCCATGTTAAACTGACCAAATTTTTTTTCTTTCAAAATAATTTTAGTGAAGATAATAACAGCTACTGAATGTTGGTTATTCATGTCTAAATATTGCATATCTCACTACAGGGCTTTTGAGCAGAGAAGTTTTTGCTTATTGTCTTCATATATACACATACTAATCTCATTGTCTAAGTATCTAAGGATACAGTTCGCAGTTTGATAAAGTCTGATTGCTAGCAATGCTCAGCTGTGATTCATTATAAAGTACAAATGCACACTTAAAGCATAGTGTTACTTAAAATAATTTGGGTGACCTACTTTAAACAGAGGCTTAATCAAATTAATCAAATTTAGTCTAATTTATTATGTGGTTACTCTGTTACACACATTATAGAAGTAATTTACATCTCAGAGCAACATATAATCATGTTGTGGTAATCTGGGCTTTGGCAGTCTAATCTGCTCTTGATATTAATGCACTTACTTCTGTGTTGTGCTGCTGAGATGTAAGACCACCTGCTCTGCACACGGACTCACACCATGCAAATAAGGATTGCTTGATAAGGCTCTTTTGATATGAAGTAGCACAGTCTTCAGCCTGTTCACAGATTTAGCATCTGCGAACACATCTCCCGGACCAACAACAAAGATTCCTAAAACCCACATTCCACCTGGTAGCATGCGAGTGACCTGTTTAACAGAAATACATACCATGCCGATGGTGGTAAAACACAATGGTTATGGGAGTAAAAATGTGTACAAGACAGCAGTTACAAACATACATGCTTGGCATGATCCGCAACCCAAGACTCTTGAACATCCTGTAAGGATTTCAGTAGCTTTATGTGCTCCATTCTGCTTGCAATTTGAGA
This sequence comes from Tenodera sinensis, assembly GCA_030765045.1. NCBI lineage: Eukaryota > Metazoa > Arthropoda > Insecta > Mantodea > Mantidae > Tenodera > Tenodera sinensis. The sequence goes on along the minus strand of CM060966.1, from coordinate 132,667,278 downwards.
AGATATCCCTCCACTTTCTTCCTTGACATCTTCAGATGCTGGTTTCGGAGTCCGTGCTAGATGAACCACAAAATCATTTTTTTCTGTAGCCTGAAATCATGTCACTATTTGAAAACATTTATATTTATATGTGTATATTTGGCACTTCATTACATGACTAAAAGGACCAGCGTAACTATATATTCATGCATTTTGTTTTTAAATCTTATGCAACAAACAAAACTGGAACAATACAGTGAATTCTTAAGCAAGAATATACAAGTTGATCATGATAATCGAAATTTAAAACTGTCACCTACGTCCTTCATATAAATTAATGTTTATTCCACTAACCTTTGCTTGTCAAAAGGTTATGTGAGTAGACATAGTAGTAATATAGACTCAAGTTTCTGGGAACTAGACGTTCACTTCGCGAAATGATTATTAATCCAAGATAAAACGAAATAAATAAGTCCAAGTGTACAACGCTGCTTAAACTCCCTTACACAGCTTAACTAAAGGTATACTACCTTATGTTAATCTCTTACCTGTCCCAATACCAAACCTATTACGTACGAATCTTGTTTTGCCAGCTGTGTTAAGTAAGGTAATAGGTTATCCTCGGCTATCACTGATCTTCCCATTATTAAATGATAAACAAAGCTGCACCATGTATAATACTATACTGCCACGACCATGCTCCCACATTCATTCACAGTACATCTGTCATGCTCGCCGCAGACGTCATTCGGAAGAACAGATGTTTTATAGCGGTGAAATTTAAGAACTGTGGTATGACTGGCAAAATCACGGGTCGCACAATGTAGCAGTTTTATTCTGAAAATCACAGGTCGCATAATGTAGCAGCTTTATTCGTAAATAGTGCAGTTTATTATTCTATGGTTTAACATTTTCTGTTGCTGCACACGGCTGCACACTAAACATTAAAATACATCGTTGGGCTTTGGCTTTTCTTTGGAAGATTTTAAAAGCAGAGAAATCGTATGATAATGCATACATATTATAATAGCATCTGTTACCTGCAACTCCTTTTGATACATAACATCTTCAGGAGGATACCGAATTCTCTTCTGCTACCCGTGATTTTATCAGAATGATGCCACAGTTCTTAAACTTCACATTAAGAACAGGGTTCAAATTAACGGGGGGATGGGGGATTTCCCCCTCTCATTAAATAATTTTCTTAGCTCATCAACGAATAATTCCTTCCCTGCCAGGAACACATTCTTTCTTTTTATTGTATTTACTATTCTGCTGTTTGGAAATACAAGAAGACACGGAACACTTTCAATACAGACTGTACATGGTGCGAGTGCGAGTTGTAAGTAAAATATATCGCAAGTAAGCTAAACAATAAACAACTATCAGGTTAGAAAGGGTGGAGTGAGACTGAAACATTTAATGCCATGACCGGGATTTGAACTACGGATCTACCGGTTACCGTCAGGCTGCTCTAACCATTAAGCCATCATGGCCAACGTGCCGATATGACATTAAATTCTCCATCTCATTCCCATTATTCCCAGGAAACCACACAAGGAGATCTCAATTTACTCTGAGATAACATGCCTTAATGGTGACGTACAGTGTTATAAGCACTAAAATCCAGGGCTTCTAGTTTAACCAACTATAAGGTCAATTAATGTGTAATTTGTGTGATGAAGTGCGTGATAGATTGTAGGGGAAGAAATTGATGATAACGAAGTCGATAAAAGGTGCTCGTCCTCGATCTCATGGATGGCTGGTGGGTTGCTTGTGAGACTTAGATGACGTCGAGAACATATGAACCAACAAAATGCGGAAGCTCATTCTACTCGCGTTCCTGAACGCAAACCGAAACAGTATGAGACCCAATACGATTTACCATTCTGGGCGGCTAGGATGGCACTGGTTGAGAGTGTGAGCCCCTCCACGGCTATAATCATTTAAGTGGCTAGGTCGGTGGTGGATCGTCCGATATGACACAATGTTGGAGGACGTTGATTAAAATAAAAAAAAAAAAAAAAAAAAAAAAAAAAAAAAAAAAAAAAAAAAATCGGTGGTGGAGAGTAATCTGCCCAGGAGATCGTAAATGCGCTGTTCATGAATCTGCAACAGCTATTATAGCCACTTCAGCAATCTGAGAGGTGTTGTGAAGGGGAGGTGTTCGGAACTGTTGTTGAAGGGGTGGAGGGGAGGAGTCTGAGTGCTGTGTCGATCCTCGACGCCCACGCAGAGTGCTGGAATCCAACGATGACTCCCGGACTGAACGTCTCTTAGTCCTCGAGGTTTGGGCAGCTGTATCGGTATGAAGCTTGGTTAGTTTCTGTGGAGGTTCTCTGTTTAGGGGCTCGTGACTTTTCGGATCCACTACGGTCTCTTTGTGCCACTGGAGTACAGTTGTCCTGGTTGCAGCCTACTGGCGACTCCTGGTTGAGTGGCCCCTCTGGAGCCGGGGTGTTGTCTGACGCTGATGTGGAATGCTGGAACTGTTGCAGATATCCCTGCTGCAGTTGTGGTATACATCTCTAGCTGATTTCCTTATGCTTTCGGCGTATCTTTCCAGACCGTAATTCGGTCCATAAACTGTGATAATAGAACTAAAAACTTTAAGTGTGCTTAAAAACGACTGCTTCATGTCAATAGATTTACTGACATGTAAAACAACTCCTGCGGGACGAAATTCCGGCACACTGGCAACGCTGATATGTTCCCAACAATTGATAGCGTCGTTAAAAATAAAAATAGAAAAAGTAAAAACATTAACTAAATATCGTTTATAATATTGTGGTCTCGCTCCAACTTATCTCTCTTAATAGTATAAACTAGTAAAAATATGTTCATGAAATAAACGCAGATTTGAATGCCACTGGCTTTAGTGAATATTATAAAATTTATTTCCATTCTATTCAAAACCACACTTCTTTATAATTAAGTGAAATTATAATAATAGGTACTTATTATGTGGTAATTAAATAACAATGCATACCTATCAATGCTAATAGCACAAACTAATTTTCATTTGAAAACAAAGAGATAATGAGCATATTTTAAGATAACAGAAAAAATACATCTTATGCATATGAATTTTTCATTTTACACTTTCTCGGCTTTGTTTTTGTCAGTTCATTCAGTAACATAAATTGCATTACAAAAATTAAACTGAAACAAACAGCAAACAACTTCCCATATGAAATCTAAGTTAAATAGTTTTAATGCTTTTTATTTGTATACAAGAACATAAGATCACTGAGATGTTGGGCATCCAAATTACACCGTCTAATAAATCCAGCAGAACTAAAACACCTTTCACATGTAGAACTTGTAGCCTCCACAACACAATAAAATTTACTCCAATCTGGACTTGGAATTCTCTGTCTCACATGTGCTGCTTGCCTTTCTACCAATATGTAAACATCAGAAGCAAGTTTCTCTTCTAGTTCTTCACTTTTTAATTTTTTAATTATTAGACATTTTAATCTTGTGTTTTAGCATTCACGTTTTAACTACATGAAGTTTTCTAGACTTTAAAATTTGACTTCGGGCCCAAACGACCTAGCTGTCAACGGGCTCTTAAACTCCACTCACTCACACACCCACCCACTCACTCACACACCCAGTCACTAACTCTCACTCTCACACACTCTCTCAAACTCTCTCTCTCACACACTTTCACACACACTCTCACTTGCACTCTCTCATACTCTTATTATCTCTTATACACTTTCACGTTCTCTGTCACATTCTCACACTCTCTCCCTCTCATACACTCACTCCCTCACACACATTCACTCCCTCACACTCTCTCGATACTCTCACACACTCACCCCCTCTCACACACTCACTTCCTCTACACACACTCTCACTTCATCACACTCACTCTTTCTCACAAGCACACTCTTTCACACAAACACTCCCACACACTCATGAACATTCTCCCACATCCTCAATCTTCCAGTTCTAATCACACCGCTTTGAAAGTACCCTGTTGACTCTTACTCTCCATTGTGAACTTGCAACTGCCTAAAAGACGGAACGAGACTAGCAAGGTTATTGGTCTTGCTAATCTCCTTTATCTTGTTCAGCGTACATTGCATGTTGCATAATACCAAGAGGTACACAATAACTAGAACGAGAAAGCATTTGTCTCTGTCCGTAGCACACCATGTGATCTCCCTTCAGGTGACACAACTAGACATTTTGCTGACGTCACGAGGAAGATCTTTGGGATGGGAGCCATCATATCTCAAGTAGCGCAGGTTGTGGTAGCAAAGGTGGCTGCAGTAGTTGAGTCCCAGACATCGATAGCACGGGGTGGGACCACCATTGTCTTGGAAAGGTTCAATCCTGGAAGTATGGGACTGGTGATTTGCTTCACCAGAAGGGTTGATACTCAGACGGGTGAGGTTTGCCTTGATGACGTCTGCTAAGGTGTCTGCTGAAAATTCGTGAATGAGCCTGCGGATGTCGCGAGCCTTGTCTAGACCGAAGATGAATTTTATTGGGCAAAGCTCTTCCTCTTGAGGTGAGCTAGCAGGAACTGATAGTCCGCGACTTTGCCTGGAAGATGAAGCGGCTTTTCCTTCGCATCACACAAGCCAATCATAGGTTTGGTATAAACTCCTTAAGGAGCCTGACGGTGCCTGCAAAAATGATTGAGGGATCGTGCTTCTTATGTTCATTGCTCTGTGAGACCCAAAATAGCTGCTGCGGCTGCATCTGTTTGGTTGGGGGAAGGCAGCCAATCAGGTGTAAGCTTGTTACCTTCTGTGTAAGGGTACTTCCTGTAAATCAGCTTCGTCAGACGTGGAAATACGGGGTGAGCTGACACAACTTCGGACACTACCACATTCGTTGGTGTCAGACTGCGAATTTTGGCCTTTACGGAAATCGTTCTCGCGTGGTAGTCCTCGTTGGCTGTATGTTTTGATGGGTTCAAACAGGAGATCCTTACACTTCCGCGTTGTTGGCTATATCTTCTTTTCTTTCTCTCAACAGTGGCAGGGCCACTAGAAGACACTGCGGCTACACCAGTGCTGCTGCTGGGGATAACAGTTACCGTCTGATCGGCAGGCCCGCTTCAGATGTTGTTGAGGAAGGAGGGACTGATAAAGTATTTTAGGAACTCGCATGTAGAGACAAGCACTTCAATGGTGGACTGCACCAAACAATCTTCGAGAGCCTCATCTGTACCAGCAAGGATCTAACATGCGTAGTGAAACAGAGTGTCGGACATCACAGTGCAGCGCTCCTAACCAAAAAAGAAATATGGCTGAGGCCTTGTTCATCTGCCCGTTGCCTGATGATGCGAGCTTCCGATGATAAGGACGCCCGCTGCTTGCTCTTTAGATGAGTAACAGCGTCACTGGAAGCTGACCATAGGGAAGCGCTATTGGATAGAGAAATACTTTGAGGACGCCGACCCACAGAATAGCACCTTCAACTCCAACAATAGTACCAACGTACAGGACACCACCGACTACATAATACCGATAGCTCCAACAACTACAAACTTTGAGGGTATTAAGAGCTTCAGTTTACTCACTACACGAGACCTAAAACAACATTCGTTCCAGCTGGCCCCGTGTCTGGAGCATCTGCCTGCTGTGCAAGGAGTCCCAGTTTCGATTCCCTGCTGGGAGTGGGAATTCTTCTCTAAACAAGATTATTCCTTATCCTCCCCAGAGTCTGCAAGTATGAACGAAAGTGTGGACGCGCGTTTGATCTAATGTACTAAAAACCCTAAAGACCCCTAAAATACCCACTGTTTAAGGAGTAACACCTGGCCGATTGACAATATGTTCCACAGGAGAGGCCGCCCTTATGACCTTAGGTGTTAAAGGCGGAATATAAATTGAGTAATAATAATAATAATAATAATAATAATAATAATAATAATAATAATAATAATAATAATAATAATAATAATAATAATAATAATAATAATAATAATAATAATAATAATAATAATAATAATAATAATAATAATAATAATAATAATAATAATAATAATAATAATAATAATAATAATAATAATAATAATAATAATAATAATAATAATAATAATAATAATAATAATAAATAATAATGATAATACTACTACTACTACTACTACTACTACTACTACTACTACTACTACTACTACTACTAATAATAATAATAATAATAATAATAATAATAATAATAATAATAATAATAATAATAATAATAATAATAATAATAATAATAATAATAATAATAATAATAATAATAATAATAATAATAATAATAATAATAATAATAATAATAATAATAATAATAATAATAATAATAATAATAATAATAATAATAATAATAATAATAATAATAATAAACAGCAACAAATCACCCCAACTCTCATTCGGAATGAAGAACTTACAGACCACGACACCCTCAACCAACATTATACACTGATCCGGATCACCGAACAGCACATGCTCTATAATCCACCATCAACGCCATGCAGACAATGCAACACACATGCCGCTAACTTTTTCTGTAATTTGATTAGGCTTATGTTAAAAGGACACTCCCCCATCTTCCTTTCCTTCTTTAGAAATCCTTTCCTAAGGTACACAATCCCCTGGTGCTATAGTTAGACCTTGGGGTCATGTCTATAACGTAACAACTTCCATCCTTATGGCGCAGGCCCTTTAGGCGGCAGCTTTAGCATTACCATAACGGAGGTGCATCTGCGGTACTCCGATAATCCCCGAAATTTCCTTTTTGTTGCTTCTTTCCCTTCCTTCACTTTTCTTAATAATGTAGTGTGTCTCAAAAGATGTACTAACACTTTGAATGATATAAAAGCACTATTTATGAACATGCAGATAAGTTTAAAGGCTTGAATTACAAAAGAAAAATATAATTAAAAAATGTCTACCCTAAGTTTACCAGGGGTAAGTGTGGTGCGGAGTATCAGCATTGGGCATCATAGGGCCATTTTTTTAACGGAACCGTCAATGGTGACGGGTGGCTAATCTTGCTGCAGAAGTCCGTCGGTTCACATATTGAAGAGAATGTTTGATGATGACGAAATTGGATTGGACAAACGGGTGGCATTGAATACCCTGCGTGTTCCCCAGATCATGAGCCAATGGACGTCTTTTTATGGGAATACTTCAAGGAGAGAGTTTATAGCACAAAACCAAGAATAATAATTGATGCATTGAAATTGGGAATTGAAAGACCCACGGAATTCCAAATGAACGAATCCACAGGTTCACGTTATCAGCTTTATCTGGACAATGACGGTCATCAATTTGAGCATTTGTGAACATGACCGTTTAATTACATTTTCTTCTGTAATCCAAGCCTTTACGCTTCTCTGTATTTTCATGAATATAATATGAATGACTTTATAGTCTTGAAAGTGTTACTCTATATCTTTGAGACTCCTGTAATTTCTTGTGAGCAGCCAATCAAATGCTAGATGGCCCAGTTGATTGATTAGATGGATTGTATTAAGTACACCGAAGCCAGTCGCAGAGAAGTAAAAGTATGTGATGTGGACACAAGTAACCACTCGAGGAATGTCTTAAGTTAGAATCCTGGTGATTAAATTAAGTTATTTAAATTATTTTGCTGTTTAACGAGGCTGCCAATTGCTAGGATCTCATTAGCGTCGCCGGTGTGCCGTAATTTCGGGATTTGAACCCGCGACCTTGGGATCAATAGGCCAGTGTCTAACCAACTGAGCTACCCAGACCGACATCCTGGTGATGGTTATACAATCAATGTTGAATAAAGGTATGCAGTAATACTAGGAACAAAACTCTAGGATGTTTTCAGTTTGAAAGGCTATGCAATTTTGAGTACCAAAATTGTTTACATTCTTTTAAGCAGCATTCATAGGATGTCATTATCCTTTTTTGTTCGCTTTGTGTTTAACTGCATGAGCAATACAAGTGACATTGTTTACATATACTTTGATTTTTATTATTGCTTCTGGAAAACGGCATTTTAATGGATTTTGTAAGCATTAATCAGAAACGACATAGAAAGAAAGAAAGAAAGAAAGAAAGAAAGAAAGAAAGAAAGTAAGCAAGCAAGAAAGAAAGAAAGGAAGGAAGGAAGGAAGGAAGGGAAGGAGGGAGGGAGGGAGGAAGGGAGGAAGGAAGGAAGGGAGGAAGGGAGGAAGGGAGGGAGGGAGGCAGGGAGGGAGGGAGGGAGGCAGGGAGGGAGGGAGAGAGAGAGAGAGAAAGAAAGAAAGAAAGAAAGAATGAGAGAGAGAGAAAGAATGAAAGAGAGAGAGAGAGAGAAAGAAAGAAAGAAAGAAAGAAAGAAAGAATGAAAGAGAGAGAAAGAAAGAAAGAAAGAAAGAAAGAAAGAAAGAAAGAGAAAGAAAGAAAGAAAGAAAGAAAGAAAGAAAGAAAGAAAGAAAGAAAGAATGAAAGAGAAAGAAAGAAAGAAAGAAAGAAAGAGAGAGAGATAGAAAGAAAGAAAGAAAGAAAGGAGGGAGGAAGGAAGGAAGGAGGGAAGGAAGGAGGGAGAGAGGGCGGGCGGGCGGGCGGGATGGAGGGAGGGAAGGAAGGACTGAAGGAGGGAGGGGGAAGGAAGGAAGGGAAGTGTAGGGTAGGGAAGGGAAAGAAGGAAGGAAGGAAGGGAGGGAGGGAGGGAGAGAAGGAGGGAGGAAGGAAGGAAGGAATGGAAAGGAAGAAACAAAGAAAGAAAAAACGAAAGAAAGAAGAAAAGAAGGAAAGAAAGGAGAAAGGTAGGATAAAGTTAGTAAAGCTGGGAGCTATACTAGTAGCTAGTAAAATTGCAATCTGGAATTTCATTCATGACCACTGCATATTAAAATATTAGGAATCCCACCCAATTACCCGTACCATTTTTTGCGTACTCTAGAAATGGCCTTCCATAAACTTATCTCCGCAGACGTCAGTTATTTTACTGACACTGTACGTATTAGGAGTAAGATTGTAAACAAAATGAAGGTAAATGAACCCAATATCAAGAAAAGCAAATGAAAATACTTATTTGAGTTTCAAAGAGGTATAATTCACACAAGATTGTTTCGGCGATTACGGCACAGACAACACAGTTATGGTTGCAGGTAGATTAAAACATGCTTGACGAAGTAACCCAGCTGAATGTAATAATCGGCACAATAAAGAAATCGTACTTCGCCAGTGAAGAGCACGCCAGCACTACTTTATTACTCCATCCATCACCTTGCAAGAGGAAGAGTGTGAGAGAATCAATCAGAAGGGCGAGCACAACGTTAGTGCCTCCCACAGTGTGTATTAGTGCGCCTGGTGATACACACCACTTACAGGTGAGTCAAATTGTGTTAATTATACTATTTCAGATGTTCAGGTTTGGTCAGCAGCTTTACAGTCCAATTAATTAGTAGTTTCTCAATTACATTTTCTGAAAGCTAAGTTCGTGTAAGCATAAAAGTGACTCCGACTGAAGGTTCTTAAACTATTTCATAATATCAAAGCTTCTATGGCATTTAGGATTCTATTCAGCTCTCTCACTGATGCTTAAAGCACTATAACTGCAAATGAAAATTTGTTTGTGTTACTGAAATTATCTGTGGTCTATCCATGTGGTATAACGTATATCTCAGTGTTTTTAAATGTTTTATAGGAAAAACAAGAAATGTTTAAGCTTGAATTTTTGTGATTATCTTTCGAAATAAGTATACTTCTATGAATGATTGTGATCGATTCGCTTTTATTTACCACTTTTGTTTCTGAATTACGTATCGAATCGGTAAACAAGATTACGGAACATTAGGAAACAAGAATACTCTTATTTTCATAAACTTAGAAATTCAAATGTAGATGGGGAGCCGATCGTTTAACAGCAGTTGTGAGTTACATGCTGAATATTTTCTCACCAGGTGGTGCAAAAATCTTAACCTCTAACTACTAAACAGCTCATCTTTACGCTTTTACCTTTTGAGGCCATTGTACCAAGCACATGAGATGGAACAGCCATGCCACTACTGTCAAGTGAAAACACTTCTTGTATAGGACTCTGTATAATATTACCCATGTTATTCGTAGTGCAGTGCAAAAAGAAATATTAAAAAAAAAACGGAGAAGGCGATACAAGGGAAATAATGAGTATTAATGGACGGAGCATAGCGCGGGTATGTTGCAAAAACTCTCCAGGTGTAGAATAACAAATGAATGCTGTTGCCGCCGCGTATCTCTTTACATGTAGTAGCGCTGGTCCCATTGGACTTGTTTTCCAAGTTGGCGTTACCAAAATACCTACATAAAGATTAAAGTGGTTGATTTATTCAATATTTCTCATTACTTCTTAAAATAAGTTTTGGCTAAAATAGTAAGGCTAGTTTATCTAACTGGGCGATTTTCAGAAATTTTAAATGTTTAATTCGGATTAAGCGTTGCTTTTGCTCCTCGCCCTGTTGGGCTCTGTAGCGTTGGAAACTGAGAATTTGAGGTGAAATTCTTTTCAGAGCTAAATATTCTGACTTATCAAGACAAAGTATTTCGGACCTTTCCGGTTCCAAGAGAGCACTTCAGGTTACAAGCAAGGTCAGGCACTGCCTTTGTTACGCACAGGCGGTCCACGATGCCTAATGTAGTATACGTAGTGCAGCAGTTGCGAATAGGGACACTTAATCCTGGATTAATTGTGCAACTAAAATAAATATTTAACTATGTCTAACGTTCAGGATTCTAATAATAAATTGATGTACAAAATTGTGGAGGAGTTGGATTCAAGGCATTTCTCTACTAATGGGGGGGGGGGGGGGGGGGGAAGAAAAAAAAAAACCGTCACATGTAAGGTAAGTTTGAGACACTGAAAATGTGTATTTTCATATATTGCAACAGGTTACAAAAATAATAACGTATATGTATAAATTTATGAATGGTATAGATAAATAATTCACTGTCACATATAATTCAATTATTTATTGTATTGTCCCGTTTACGTATCTCAGTGTGCAATTTAATGAGTACCCTGTAACCTTACATGTAATTTCAAATTAGCTACTCATCTACAGGTTCACTTTTACTTTGCATGTCGTTGTATGTCGTTTGATTGAGTGCGCACAAGAGACAGCTTTGTTTACGTTGTCACTGTCCGGCATTTTACGGGTTACGGTCCCTGTGTACTAAACCTGAAGTGCTTATAATCTTGCCCATATAAATCTGCAACACCTACAGGAATTCAGGCAGGGAAATACTGATATAAACATGGCAATGTCCACTAGTATTCTTAGTTATGTACCAGAAAGTAGTTTAATGGTACAAGTTCTCTTGTCCTCTTTGCAGGCACCAAAATAAAGTAAATTCGAACAGATCATATCAGTCTTAAGGACAAGGAATGAGTCTTACGTCCAAGGGTAGATTATGATAATAAGTATAGTAACGATGATAATGGGAAATGAAAAACGGATCCGCCCCGCATTTGTGCTGTGTTGATTTATCATATTTTATTCTTATTCTTACTCATACCTTTGTACATATTCCTGCTTAAACGGAAAGTATTTCAAATTAGATAACACGGATTTGTTTACATACAAGATGCAGAAATAACAGCTCTTTTTCATTATTAAAGAATATATTATAAGCATTTACCAAATGCCTTACCAAAGTCAACAATAGATGTGTTGCTTTGATGTAAAATTGATGAACTTTTCGACTATGGGGAATGCTTTAAAGTAACTTTTAACAGGTTTCAACCGCATTTAAGCAATTTTTCGTAGGGTTGGTAAGCGGACATTTGGCCATGCTTAAACTTGTATAAAGTGTTAATAAATTTATATGATATTGACAGAAAACTGAAGGTATGTGTTCTGTCACGCCAACGTTTCAAATATGCGATACTTCAATCAGGTTCTTTAGATACATTTTTACTTTCTCTACTGGTAAGTAGAAGTATTGTCTTCCACCCAAAAATTCGATGTCGAGATTTCACCGGAAACATGTTTTGAGACCCCTGAATCCAAAATAAGCATCTTTAGAAAAAGGTCCGCGCGCGCGTGTGTGTGTGTGTGTGTGTGTGTGTGTGCGCCTATGTGTCTGTGTGTCAGTGTGTCTGTGTCTGTCAGTCTGTGGACAGCATAACTCAAAAACGAAAAGTAGTTTAAAAACAAAAGTTGGTATTTAAGTTTAATGTCTTTCAAGGATGCGACACGAAGATGTTGAAGAAAATAGCCCCACCCTAAACTACCCTTTACATGGAAAATTTTTCGAAAATTTTGATTTTCTTGAAAGTGTCCCTAACGATTTTGATTAAAATGCCGTATGTTTGAGATATTTTTATGGCAAATGAAATGTATATCTTGAATTTTCTGGCTATAGCCCCTATAGTCGTATTTACTCTGGACGACTTTTGCATAACTGGTAAACCGTTAGAGACAGACCAAATCATACTATACCTACAAAAAATGTAGGTCTTGCTAAAATACACAATTTATGTTCCGATAAATTTTCTTGTAGGGTGAACCATTTCGGAGATATTCCTTGTTATGTGAGTGAGTTTCGGAAAACAACAGTTTCGTGAAATGGAACATCATTGTTCATTTTTTAATGTTAAGTGTGCAAAGAGAACAGAATCTCAAAGCTTAGTGTCATAGGATGGTGAATGAATGAAAGGCTGAAATGATACTTGAATGAGCCCGAGGTGCAAAGAGCTTTAATTTACCCGACATTCATCTTCTCGGGATAAGGGAAAACCTCTGCAGAACCTTATCCGGACAACTCACCCTAAGCGAGATTCGAACTCGCGACCTCTTGGATATGTGGCAGATACGGTACCGCCATGCTACAGAGCAGGCTCGTTAGACACAATATAGAGACAATAAATAATAAACAAGAATTAGTCTATGCAAAGGGTTATTTAGGATACAAAGAATACCGTAAAATCGTTACTTAGATCCTTAAAATCTGTCGGTCTTGAATATGTTTAGCATTTCTTCGACTTTCATTTTTGAATTATGCTAATCACACACGGGTCCTGCGGCGTGGTGTAGTGGGCTAGGGCGTTCCCTGCCACTGAATGCGGCCCGGGTTCGATCCCACCCCAGGGGGTGCGGATTTTAAGTTCCGGGTATAGGACCGGTGCCCACTCAGCATCGTGAGGAGATTGAGGAGCTTGCGATAGGTAAGTGGCCCAACTTTCCGGCTGGAGATGTCGAGATGCAGACCACATCTCCTCCCCGTATCGGTTGGATGATCGCCCACCTCTACCTTGCGTATGTGGGCGTGAGACCGGCAGTCGGGTTGGCAGGCCCTAGTCCGATATGGACTGTAGTGCCACGGGTTTAACTTTTTAATCACACAGAGACACAAAAACTCGGATGCGCAAAAATCTTTATCTTCAGTTTATTTTATATCAAGAAAACCTATAAGTGTGTGCGTGTTTGTGTGTGAGAGTGAGTGTGTGGGTCGGGGTGGGTGTGTGAAATCCCTATATTGATTTCCATATGGATTGCAATAATTCCTCTACCTATTATAAGTATCAGAGAAAATAAAAACTGAATCCCTTGAAGTGGAAACAAGGAAAGAGTGGAAAAAATATTAACGCTCATCTGAATCACACAGAAGAAACATAAATTTAGTGTCAAGTGTATATCGAAATAAATATACGATTTAATAGTAGATGCAGGAATAGGGAAGACGTGGAAGGGGAACTTCGGCACGTCGACATTAGAGATCTTTTGTGCCTCTCCCCCGAAAGGGCACCCCCAGGAGGGAGGGATGAGGCGAAAGGAGACGGAGGGCGGCCAGACCATAGGTAGAGGGTAGGGTTCCCTACATTTTTCCAGCTGTAAACTCCTCGACACCAGTCAGTACACCGGTCCCCCGTCGGTTTGCGCGGAGCGCCGCTTACAGAGACCACTCCGTGGCTCAAGGACTGCAATTACTCAGAGCATTTCTTCCCCACCATGCTGCACCCGAACTCCCACTGACACTTTCTACTCCAAACGTACTTCAAGTTAACAAAAAGTGCTCAGATTTGTTTTTCAGCTCGATTACAATATACACTGCTTGTGACTGCCTGAGTTTTACATCGCTTGCTTGTTCCCCACCATCGCCACTTCTCCTAATTTCTCCTCTCTTGCGCGCATGGAATATCAAGACGATCTGGACAAAACTGTACCTACAGCAAATGTGTTGTTTCTCTGTAGTTTAAAAGGATTTTTGGCTGTCGATTTCGATACCTTACAGTTAAAATTGGCAACATTTTCAGGTGCATTCTATTTATGATAAACTTCAACATTCAAGATAGGCTGTGGAACCACAAAATTTCCACTTCCTTGTTTCCTTGCTTGATCTGATAACTTGCTTTAGTGTAACTGTAAATAAGTACTTCTACAATTTTTAAGTGAAAATTTGAATGCATTACACATTGATAATGAAATGCAGTCTATATATCTTAACTACTAGTAATAATGTTAATAGTAACAATGATAATGATAATAATGATGATAATAATAGTGATGATGATGATGATGATGATGATGATGATGATGATGATGATGATGATGATGATGATGAACAAAGGTTCTCAGAATAGTGCTGGACAAAATCGGTACTAATTTTGTACAAAACATTGATTCTATTTTGGGGACATTGGTGCATTAAGTAATGGATTGTGTTATAAAACAACCATAAAGGTAATTTATAACAGGAATTAGTTGTTTTCAGGCATTTAAATGGTGTAGAAGGCTACACATTTGCTGTAACTCTGGCGTATTAAACTCCACTTCTGTGTAACACTATTATTCTCTTGATGTCGTGGAACCACGCAATGGTCTGAAAACTGTGGAATTCAGACATGCAACGTGTAGACTGGAACCGTTTCTCTCCGCTATCGATCTCCATCTTCAGGATACAACTTTATGCTATACTTGGAAATAGAGACATAAAGGTCTGCGTGACCTTTAACTGTACCTTTATTTTTATATAATACATATATGGGTAGTTATATATCATTGTTATTGAGCTTCGTTGCTTTGGCGATTTTGGTAACTTTCATCGTGGACAGAAAATTGGACGTTCAATTCAATTAGAAGAACAGTTGCTAATGATGTCACTGATTTCCAGGGCTTTTATTTGTGTCATATTTATAAAATGTCATAATTTTATCACATGGCGCAAATGAGGAATTGGCTGTATAACGGTCACATACAAGGCGTCTGTGGAGCTTCAACGTTCGTCAAGCAAAATGAGAGAGCGCTTTTTATGGTGACCACCACGATCACCGTCACCATCAAGCTCTGGAAATTTAACCAACATTGACGAGGTTATGTGTACATAATACATACACTGATTGTAAAACCGACCTGCGCAGAGCCTTCAAGTTTCAAGAGAGGTCAGGTAGATAGTGTATTCATACAGGCGCGACTTCGCAATGAAATAGTGGCGTAAATAACCACAAAAGAGATTGTGCTAAAGTTGTTAATATACGCCTGGAAAAATTACTAATGATAGAAAAGTCTGCGGAAGTGGTGTCACTGACAGGGGAAAAAATTGCCAAAGCAAGGAGTTCGTACTATCACCAACATTTTTACTGAACTATTTCATTAACGCGCTACTTTTTACGATTCAGAAATATACAGTTTCAATCATGTTCGGTGACACTTTCTAGCTCTGCTAAATGGCTATGAAATACTTTTGTAAATCCGTATATAAAAGTATTCAAAAATCGGTAAAGTTTTCGGAAAATTATAAACCGAATAAATACAACCAAATAGAAAAAGTCTGATGTGTTGCACTGACATAACTTTCTCTGCTCACTCTTGTACGGCCGGCTCCAACTGTTTTCCGGTGGATGGGAGGTTTAGGGGAAAGAGACGAAACATTTTCTTATGATTTACTTGCGCCTGACCCGCCCGGCCTGGCGGCGCCGTGGCCGAGCGGTTAGCGCGCTCGCCTACCACCTAGGCGGCCCGGGTTCGATCCCAGGGACCCGCATGTGGTATTCGTGGTGGACGAAGCGGCGTCAGGGCGGGTTTTCTCCGGTTTCCCCCGCCATTTTCATTCCACCGGTGCTCCATCTTCATGTATCATCAGAGTCACCGCCTGCGGTGCCGTAGTAGTAAAAGCGGGTGTTAAACACTACAACAACCGCCCGGCCTAGCGATGACTTCACTAGAGTTATTTTACTTTTGTGTGTGTTCCTTTCATGTGTGGTCAACAGGGAGCAAACAAGAAGCTAAATAATCAATTTTATTCTATCCAAACAAAAAATCTTTTTTTTTATTATTTTTTTTATTTTTTATTTATTAATGCATTATTTTTGTACATAGTACTACAATTGTGCTACATAGGTTAATCTAGTATTGTCATGAAGCGTGTTCTGAGGGTTACATCCAATGATGTTCCTCAATCAATAGATCTGTGTGTCTACAAAAAATCAGCACATTGTTTTCTGCACATATTTAAACAGGTAACATTGCTTTTTTGTGGTAGAATTAACGGCGTTTAAGAAATATGTTTAAACAATTCCTTAAACAAAGATAATGCGTATGATGTATTCTATTATTATTATTATTATTATTATTATTATTATTATTATTATTATTATTATTATTATTATTATTATTATTATTATTATTATTATTATTATTATTATTATTATTATTATTATTATTATTATTATTATTATTATTATTATTATTATTATTATTATTATTATTATTATTATTATTATTATTATTATTATTATTATTATTATTATTATTATTATTATTATTATTATTATTATTACTATAAATTTTTTTTATTATGAGAAAAGCATTTGAAAGCTTAAACAAATAACAAAGAAGAGCTCGAAATGGTTATTTAAATAAAAATCTATTTGACATAAATTGTGTTTTAACCAGATCCGCGTTTGTTGTACAGTGAAATTTTATTCCTTTCCTACGGTTTATTAGCTATGCAAAAGTCATCCAAAATGAAGATAATTTCAAGGCCATTCTCAGATAATTGAAGATATATCTACGTTGTATTTTTCATGCAAATGTCTTGTACAAAAACGACAAAATCCAGTAAAGTAATTTTTCTATCGCTTTATTTTCCTTCTACGCTTTTGTACAAACATTTAATTCTCTTCTACTGACGTTAACACGGTCTACAGTGTTTCGTGGTATTACTACTCACAATTGTTTTCTTTTCGTAGCTTTGACTCAGTCCTTTCACTGTCTCTCTACTAACTTCGACTATACAATCACACACTGTCGATCTCAGTGGCTCAGGTGGTTAGACGCTGGCCTTCTGATCCCATGGTCTTCTTCTTCTTCTTCTTCTTCTTCTTCTTCTTCTTCTTCTTCTTCTTCTTCAGTGTCGGGGGGTCTTCGGTGAAGGACTTCCTATCTTTTGCCATTCTTTTTAATTCCATCATATTTTTGTTAACTTTCTTCCCCAATTCCTTTATACAGTTCCCATTTGTGACTGGGGTGGCCTCTCTGTCTTTCTCCTTCTGGCCTTGCTTCCAGAAACTGTTTTGGCTTCCTTCCCTCATCCATTCGTGATACGTGACCGAACCATCGTAATTGTCTTCGTGATCTCAAGGTTGCGGATTCAAATCCCGCCCAGACCGACGATTTTTACGTGTGCTTAAAAACGACAGCTCCATGTCAGTAGATTTACTGGCATGTAAAAGAACTGCGGTTCAAAATTCCGGCACACCGGCGACGCTGATATGATGATGGCAATTGACGGCGTTGTTAAACAACAAAATCATTTTTAATTTTTTGAAGACACAATCACTACATTCATTAAAACTTCTTCACTTCGACGCGTCGTATCTTTCACAACTATCTCAACTCACTGACACACTGACCGGCTCAAAAACTGCCTCGCTCCGCAAATTTTTTATACCGGCAATGACGTAGCCAGATCTTCCTCGAACGTCGGCTATCGGATACTCCTCGAATGCTCTGGAAAACCCTTTGTGTTTCCGCTTGATTGTTGTTAGTCACGTGTTCACTCGCGTAAATGGTGTGGGGAAGCTTGACCTTGAGAGGCTTGTTACGCGCCGCACGGTAGGGTGAAGCAACCCGACGTCACAGTATTAACCATGGTATTTTAACCAAAGTCGTTAAAATCGTTATTGAGAACGGGAAAAAAACGAAAAATTTGTATCCATAGGGTAGCTTCCGGTGGGGAATTTTCTTATCAATCTTCGTATCGCGTCCTTGGAAGTTGCTGAATTTAAATACCAATGGTGTTAGCGTCAGCGACGGTGGCGGTGGCGGTGGCCGTGGAGGATGATGATGATGATGATGATGATGAGGAGGAGGAGGAGGAGGAGGAGGAGGAGGAGGAGGAGGGTGCTCAACGGCTCTCGCACCTAAATATCCTTTGTGCTACTCATATCTCGTATTAGGAGTCCGCTGAATTGAACACTGACTAAATACCCGGACTTAAAATCCTCACGCCTATGAGTGGGATCGAACACGGTAACATTTCGTGGCCGGGAACCAGAACTGTCACACTCTAGGCCACTGCGTCATGGTGTGGAGAAAGGAGAAATACAGCGAAATTTATTCACTCAAGTTTACATTCAGTCGGTGAATTCAGGTCTCGCCTGAAAGTAGCAACACAACACGCGTTCGTGTAGTTAATAATCAAATCTGGATATTAACTGCAATTGATACACACAGACGTAGAAAAAATTTACCAGCACAAGTGGATGTAATATATGAGGCCAGATATGGCAGTAAAAGAAATGAATGGAATTGATTTGAAGCATTGATTGCATTTGGCAATAGTTGGATTACATACCGTTGGCTTTTATATAGGGTAAACAATCTGGCTTTCATCCCCCACCGCGTGCACTTTGACTTGGGGTTTTCTGTGGTCTCCCCTTTGGCTCTTAGACGAATACCTGGTGCTCATCTTTACACCATGGCTCTCCTGTCCATTTCCTGTTCTCATCATTCCCCTTTCACCTATTTAGGGTCGTGGGACCAGGCGGCGGTTTTCGGCGGATTACGGCTGGATGGTGGCTTGCTCTCATTAGAGTTTCATCTTCGGCGTCGTTAACGCTCGACGTTGGCCTCTAGGGCTCCAGGCGGCGTTGGATGACTTTCCTGGCGTCGTCTAGACCTGCGCCGGCGGAGTTCCATCTTCGTCGAGTGGCTCTGCCGGCTTCCGGAGGAGGCAATTTCTCCGAGTGTAGCGATGGGCGGCATCGGACACGTTCTATCTGGAAACGTTAGGGACACCGTCCTAGCTTGCGCCTGTCTTCATACGGATCTGGTCGCCCTTCGGGTCTTTCCTCTCATTCCACCCTCCCTTGGATCAAGGTAGAATGCACAAAGGGCCGTGAGTCTGTGTGCGGTGCTCTGCCCCTGTTGCTGGGGCCACTCCGTTGTACCTGCCTTTACCTGGGTCTCATCAGCGCAAAGCATTGATGAAAAACTAACCTGCTTGTTTTCATTTCGCCCCCCCCCCCTCCCCCGCCACCGCTCCCGTTTTCTTTGTTCAGTTTAAGTTTACCTTTTTTAGGACGGATATTTGTATTGATCCACGAATTAATAAAATATATGCGGAAATTAGGTACGGAATCCAAAGTACAGTAACTTTGTGCAGTGAGTCATCATGTCTTGGAATGTTAGGAAGGCAAGTGTGATTTCCACATCCTAAACTGTTTTACACGACGGATTAAATAGGATATTTTAGTGTGTGAGAAAATGTATGGAAACAAAATAAAACTACGAGGCAAAGGAGTGTCTGCAATGTTTAGTTGACTGCACATAAGCTCCCAACAATTCTAACATCCTACATGGATAACGTTAAAAAACAAAATATGACATTCCTGCACATTCATGTATTCTAAATTTTCATCCAAATAAAGTTCAGATTTATTGATAATTCAAATGTAAATTAAATGTTATTGTGCAAACTTAATGTAAAACTACATTACATTAAATACTCAGTATATTATGTGCATTAGTAAGAGGAAGATTATTCCCTTCACCTTGAACCATATACCTCACAATACTCTCGTATCGAATGTATTGTGACGCCGGCCAAGGTGCGCAACAAAGGATAGTCGGGGCAAAAGTACTTCACACTACATGCCAGACGCGACACGTAAAGACGTTTAACGCCAAGCTTTCTCACACCGCTCACAATGAGCGCGGCATGCCAAAAAAGGGGGTTTCCAGATAATTCAAGAAGTGTCTGGCGGTCGACTTGTTTGTAGACGTTCGAGAAAGATCTGGCTACATCATTGCCGATATAAGAGCTTGCGGAGCGCGTGAAGGCAGGCAGTTTTGAGTCGGACAGAGTGCCAGTGAGTGCGAGACAGCTGTGAAAGAAAGTCAATGTAAAGAAGTTTTAACGAGTGTTGAGTGATTGTATCGTCGGAGTTAGTGCTTGAGAGAGAGAGAAAGTGAACAAAGATAGTGAAAGGCGTGAGTCAAGGCTACGAGAAGAAAACAGTTGTAAATTGAAATATCACTAAGGATTGTGCAGTATATACTGAGCTAACGTCAGTAGGAGAGAACCGTGGCTCGCGCGAAATACAGGCTACGGTCCGATTGCGTCATCTTTGAAACAGCTGATCGAAGGGAACCGACCGAAGCCGAACGTGAATATGACTTCTCCGTTTGGAGGAACAGCGTAAGGAAGTGATATCCATTGAATTGTCACTCATTATTGAAAATAAAAACACGTAACAAAAATACCTGCACAATATTATAATACGTTACATAAATAATAAATCACATATCAATATAATAAAGATTAATTATCTATCTCAATAGTTGCTGTTATTATCATCAAAGTTTAAGCATGAGGCACGTGATTATTGCCAAACTTAATTCCACTAAATCTGAATATATACATGTAAATGGAAATATTCCATCCTCAATATTTTTATTTTTAATGGCCCATTGTGACTAACCGATATATTATTATAACTAGTCAATCATATCAAAATAATGGTAATATTGATATGTTGCCTACCCCGGAGAAGCTGGAAGACTTATTTTTCAATAGCACTTGTATAAAGTAGGTACCAATGTATCCACTTACCTTACATAATATTTATTAATGATGGAATCTATAAATATTAATTTATTATCAGCGGGGCATATATAGTTTTCTCAGTTTCAGTTTTGTTTATTGAAAGTTTGGCCTGGTGCCGTTACAAAGGACCCGGCTTAGAGGCTAAAATTAACATTAACTTACAATTGTAAATATTTACAAAGTTTACTGCTTTTGGGTTTAACAAAACCCATACGGTGACCATACCAAGAAGTTTTTGGGTGTGGATTTGTCCTTTAGATAGGCATCCCAGAAATTGAAGCAAAATACTAATTAAACTCAGTCTATCAACATTTACCATGCTGGTTTGGCAAATTTGCACATAAATAGCAATTATCAACAATAGGCTAAGCTGTGATACCTGTGTGAATTTGTAAAAGTGGAGAAAGAGTTGAGATATGTTATAAAGTTAGGTTAGGGTTGCATATTATTATTGATGGCAGGTGTGGATGCTGCCTCTGATAACACAGGACTCTGTCATCCTGTTCATATAGGTACACATTAACCTAGGTGTCATTGCCTACATAGTTCCATCATGTGTGAGTAAAGACAGAGGACAAAATTTGACACAAGTATAATAGTTTTCCCTTTTTGATGTAGGTGGGAAAAATGTAAATGACCTAGCTACTGCCTGTTTTCTAAATTTATTGATTAACTTGGTAAATGTTTTGTTAACATTCATTGCATTTAACTGTTGCCAGAATGGTTTAACAAAAACCAACCCATACCATCTTTAGTTCAACAGTTTTGGGTGTAGATTTGTCCTTTCAAAGTGTTTCATTTATATATAAACTGTCCTAACCAGTTTTACATCGATACACACTACAACGTCGACCCATATTGTTCAATTCGACATCTAAAACAAAAGTAGATTTACATACCTTTCAGTACCGGTATCACCATGTTACAATATAGGTTATGGACTCTTGAATAACTTCACTGAAGAATTAACCATTTCTTAAATCACTTAAAATTACACACTATAAATGAAAATAATCATTTTAGTTTAATAGTTAAACTATAATAAGTAGAACTTACGACAACCAGGCGAAAAACTGTTCAGTTGCTCAAAAGAAACCGTTAAAAATTGCAGCGAAGAACATCTGTTATAATTCTCGTACTACAACAAGAAAACTACTGAAAAATTAATTTTGATTAATTTACAATATTTACGAATAAACACAATCACTGAAACAACATATACCGCCACTAATTCACTTTCAATTAAACAAAACTAGCACGTGTTGCCCCATAACATTCCACACTGGTAGCCATGTTTGTTAGCATACCCGGTTCCCGGCTATCAGCTGATCACCCCGGGCCAGAGCCTGAGATTCACGCGAGCCTCGGAGAGAACTGTACTTTTGTGCAAAAGTTTTGAAGCAAAATAAAGTGATAAAAAAGTAACTGGACTGCGCTTTTATCATTTTGTCACAAAACATTAGATTTAAATCGCTGGAATAAATAACAAAACATTTAAACTTTATTGAAAGAATTAATGTAGTGCTTAACGCCCGTAGTTAACGCCCATCATATGGCACCACAAGCGATGGATGATGATACATGAAACGATATGATATTGGGAAGGAAACGTTCCAGGTCTAAGTTTAATCTTTCAGTTATGAGGAGCGAGGAAAATGTGGAAAAGACCAGTCAGGAAGAGTGGTCCTAGCGGGATTTGAACTTTGGAACTCCCGCTTACGAGTGTATGCATTAACAAGCTCGGCCACTCTATCTGTGTGGAAGAATTAAATCACAAAATTTTTATAGAAGGTATTTATAAATCAGTAAGCTTACGTTTCGCAAGATTTTTTTACTTTCTCTACTACGTATAGTAGATAGAGGAAGTATTCTATTCCACCCAAAAATTCGATGTCGATATTTCACCGGAAATATGTTTTGAAGCCCCCAGAGTCCAAAACATTTTTTTAGAAAGAGCCTCGTGTGTGTGTGTGTGTGTGTGTGTGTGTGTGTGTGTGTGTGTGCGTGCGTGCGTGCGTGCGTGTGTGTGTGTGTGAGAGAGAGAGAGAGATGCACAGTTCACATGTGAATAACATCGGGGTGGTTGTCCAGATATTGATGCATGTCAACATCTGGCTCCCCGAGACCAATTGATTGGGTGGAGCATAATGTTGACAATACCGTTTTATTGGATTGAAAACTCTGGGTGTTATCGACAAACAACAATTTAATTTTAGTCAGCTTAGAAGTTAAGATCCTGCTACTCAAGCATATTTACTTTTCTTTAATATGGTTTATCTGAAACTCGTGAATTTTTTCATTGTTCAGACGTTACCTGCACCATAATTAAATAATGAATGCCCTTTTATACATATCATTTGTGTGAATCTCCGTATAATAATTGTTGTATTTACAAACAATTGGCACTTTTAATAGATTCCAACGTGATTCAAAGTTGAACACTTTTCAAACAAGGCCATTATATTTTATCTTTGGTCATTGAGAAGCGTACTGTTATAATTTGCGGGCAGATGATGTTGTTGCTTGGACTGCATAAACCTTCTCGCCTGAAAATGCCAGCGTGCCGCTACCCAGGCCGCTAGGGCTGCTTCGTCGCTCCCCTCTCTAGGTGGCGTTGAGGAACTTTGGTAGTATACTCTCCAAGTCCAACTGTTATGGACTTCCGCAAGTCCCTGCGGCTCTGTTTTGTCCCATCTCTGCCGGCATGTGGTTTCCCTTCGCTTCTTCTCTTTCCCCGGGAGCTGCTAGCACACAATAGATGAGTCCTGGGTCGCGGTGTGTGAGGTGTACTCGGTTACATTCACATCACATCACTATCATAACTTTAATCGGTTCCTTCATGCCATATGAATGAAATGATGAATGAACCTAAAACAAAATTTAATACCTAAAGTGTTTTTTCTGCAAGAAGTTTCACAACAGTGTAATTAAATAGGAAATATAGTCTAACACCATCTTGACAATGACATTCCGCAGTATCACGCTCCATTACGCTAGATCATGTTGCAAAATGAAATTTTACACCCTTAATCAAAACATCGAAAATTCCATATCCCATATTGCATATGTGGAAACCGATATTAGATATATGGAGTTACATATATAGTATTAGATATATGAAATGTGTGCGACCGTTTTCAATGTATACATTTAACCAATTTTTCACAGAAAGTAAAATGCTTAAAATTCTCAAGCTTTCTTAAAGTTACTGATACACTATATATACTGTCACCGCGCCCCGCCGCATCTAATTGCCGACAACAGCAGTGTCACCCATCACATTATTGTCGGCACTACCGCAAAGGAGCCGAAGGAAAGAGACAGAGCATGGCCGCATTGTTGGGGCGCTTGCCGAAAGAGAGAAAAGGATAGACACTTCGAGAATCTTATCTGCTTTGTATCTCACCGCAATAAGTGAACGTTCCTGAAGCTTCCAGAATAGTGCCTGGGAGATATAAATAGCGGTAAAGTGTGAGAAGAGTCAGTCAGACGTATGTGAAGGTTGAGTAGTCGTGCCGACGGAGACGGACAGACGATGTGAAGAGTTGTGCCGACGGAGAAGAGTTAGTTCTTTGTGTTACGAATTCGGAGTCGTGCTGTTGGTGAATCGGAAAAGACTTTCTTGCTGATGCAACGAGTGTACAAGTTACTGTTTACGGAAATAAAAGTGTTTCTTTATCTCGACTACATCTGTCGTATTTACTTCACACCCAACCCACAAAAGTCACACTGGTGTCAGGAGTGGGATTCGTCGAATTACTTCTAGTTTCGTTACATCGTCGTTAGAAGTTGCAACGTTAGAACCAAGATGGAGGGAGATTCGGAAACCAGGATGATGGCAATGATGAAAGAATTATTCGCCAAAATGAAGACGGCAAACGACAACCTCGCTGCCAAAATGGAAACGTCATACGACAACCTCGCTGCCGAGCTGAAAGGGATGAAGACGGCAAACGACCACCTCGTTGCCGAAATGAAGACGAGAAACGACAACCTAGCTGCCGAGCTGAAAGAGATGAAGACGGAGCTATCGGCGAAAATTGACGGCGAACTGATTGGCGTGACGGAAGACGTGGAAGAACTCGGCGAAAAGGTGGAAGACCTCTGCCAGCACATGGACGTCGTAGAAGACGACGGGGAACGTCTTGGCGCCCTGGTAGTAAGAGTTGACGAGAGCGTCAAAGTACTGGATGCCAGGGGCAGACGGAATAGCGCGGACCGGGGAGGAAGCACCTAGTGGCCGAGGCGACAGTTGCGCCCGTTTCAGATAACGAAAGTGTACGTCTCGGGGAAGACAAAGGGGCAGTTCAGGGACGTCGTCGGGGATCCTCTGGAGGAGTGTGTCGGGTACGTAACCAACCAGGATACGACGTGGAGGACGATCAGCAGGGAAGCGCACAAGCAAACGAGCATCACGCGAGAACCGACTTGGCGTGTGACATGGGGGGACCGTCGGAGCCATCCAATCACCTGACGCATAGTGCCGTGAACGGAAGAATGGTGGACATCATCGTGGACGGCAGGATACAGGAGAGGCCGTGCCGAGCACGAGTGAACACGAGTGCAGCGGTGGACGCGACTCGCGCGGATGTGGTGGGGTTTGTTGCCGGACCCATCGGAAGCAAGGTGGCTGCGAAGGTGCGCCAAAGAGGTCGGCGGACACGGTACCCAATGAGCCGTTTCCAAGTGCGCAGGATGGCCCGTCAACACACCAGGAAGAAGGGCAACTGGACGAGGGACCGTCAAGACCGGCGGTACTATTGCAGAATTTCGAAGCAGGATGGCATACATCGTCCTACCCGGACCAAGGGACACTATCCAACAGCGATACCTAGGATCGTGCCTCCTGGAGAAGAGGTTCGATGGGTTAGTCCACCGGGGCGCAAGGGAGATGCCGCAGTGATAGTGCTGGTCGGGACGACCAGCTCTGAGGAGGGAGCAGTGTCACCGCGCCCCGCCGCATCTAATTGCCGACAACAGCAGTGTCACCCATCGCATTATTGTCGGCACTACCGCAAAGGAGCCGAAGGAAAGAGACAGAGCATGGCCGCATTGTTGGGCGCTTGCCGAAAGAGAGAAAAGGATAGACACTTCGAGAATCTTATCTGCTTTGTATCTCACCGCAATAAGTGAACGTTCCTGAAGCTTCCAGAATAGTGCCTGGGAGATATAAATAGCGGTAAAGTGTGAGAAGAGTCAGTCAGACGTATGTGAAGGTTGAGTAGTCGTGCCGACGGAGACGGACAGACGATGTGAAGGGTTGTGCCGACGGAGAAGAGTTAGTTCTTTGTGTTACGAATTCGGAGTCGTGCTGTTGGTGAATCGGAAAAGACTTTCTTGCTGTTGCAACGAGTGTACAAGTTACTGTTTACGGAAATAAAAGTGTTTCTTTATCTCGACTACATACGTCTTCTTTACTTTACACACCCGTACAAAAAGTCACAATACTATGAAATCTGCGCATTATATATTCTATGTATGTATTTAAGAGGATGTTTGCGTAGAAAGACATTTTTTTTTCAAAGTGTGTAAAACTAGTGCATATAAAGTATATAACCGTTAGCACAAAAGTATGACTGCCACATATATTAAGGAACTCCGAATATGGAATCCCAGATTCAAGATATGGAGTATCATGTTCCCTATGCAACTCCGCATTTTGCATACGAGTATTCTAAAATTTAGAATACGTAGTGAAATAGCACAAAAATGTGCCTATTTCCGTTTTTTCCTTCTTGCGTGCACATATGAAATGCCGGATCACATACATTGAATCCTATGTTCCAGATCTGAAATAGAGTGTTGAAAATGTTAAATCTCATATCACATGTTCTCATAAAGCGTATGTCTGTCGTCCTGGCACGACGAGTGGTCAGCTCTCCGCGGTAATAAGCTTAGAGAAGTGAAAGAACTTCCGATAAACTGGGTAACTTCCTGTCGCACGTCTCGTCGCGAGGAGGTTAATCTGGCTCGTTTAAGAATAGGACACTGCAATTTTTCGCATGGTTACCTATTTAAAAGGGACCCTGCCCCTCTATGTCCGCTGTGTGACAATGTTTTGTCGGTTCGCCACGTGCTGCTGGAGTGTTGCTCTCTAGCACACCTTCGGGATTCTCTGCAGCTGCCTGCCAGACTTGCAGAGGTCCTAGCGGACGACAAAACAGCGGTTGATAGAGTTTTTAAATTTTTTGCGGAGTGCAATATCAATTTGAGGATTTAAAATTTTAATTGTCTGTTTCTGCTTTTGGACATATTTATCACCTTGTTTCATATCTGGCTATTGCCACTGCTTTTTACCTTTGTAAACTTTTCTTGTTGCTAGTATTTTTATTTTTTGAGTGAAATTTATATCTGGCTATTGCCATGAATCTTTTAAGGGCGCTGATGACCTAGAAGTTGAGTGCCCTTAGTTAAAAAAAAAAAAAATAAATAAATAAATAAATAAATAAATAAATAAATAAATAAATAAATAAATAAATAAAGTGTATGTACAATATTATTTCATATTGGGAATATCATAAGCCAAATATGTAATATTGTATCCCATTTTCCCTATGTGCAGTCCCATATTCCATATTTATAATCCCCTCGGGTTTTGCCCAAGATGCTTAAAATTTCTTAGTGCTTCTCATATACCATATAATTATGAAGACCCGCATCTATCGCAAATATGTGATGTAACATTCCATATGCAATATGTTACAGGATAGACCATAAGCTGTCGATATACGGTTTCAATAATTCGCACCAAATGCATCTGTCTGCGCCTGTCTCGGTTACGATCTATGGAATCCTATTACGCATATATGAATCCCTAATTCTACTTATGGAATAGTACATGATACGGCTGTTTTAACTTCACCTTCTTCCTTCGAGCATTACACATGTTCTTTTAACTTTAAGAAGAAATAAGCGCAATCATGTAACATTCATGACATCTAATATTTCATGTTCATATATGAAATACTATATCCCATGCATGCAGTTCCATATTCCATATACGTAGAGATAATAGATGCTTTTAGCGAAAAAGAATAATTTGAATTAAATGCACCCAGCTTCGTTTTCGCTTCTCGTATATGATATACCTATGGAATCCCATATCACATTTGTGGATGTCCACATTCCATATGGTATATCGTATTCCATATAACCGAATCCATGGGCATAGAACAGACCTGAGTGACTCGCGGAATAGCTTGAGCAACTTTTTTTTTTTTTTTTTTTTTTTTTTTTTTTTTTTTTTTTTTTTTTTTTTTTTTTAAACCTACTAAACATACGGTTATCAGTGCAAGG
Organism: Tenodera sinensis; assembly: GCA_030765045.1. NCBI lineage: Eukaryota > Metazoa > Arthropoda > Insecta > Mantodea > Mantidae > Tenodera > Tenodera sinensis. The sequence continues at coordinate 132,639,007 of CM060966.1, read as the reverse complement.
CCGTGAGCGGGCTCACTCAGAGAGCACCAGTTGCCCAGGCCTCGCATAGACGGAAGTTCTTTGCTCAAGAAGAAATATGCACAAACGCATAATTACCTATGGTATTTGGTTTTCGTATACTACATATGGATTCCCGTTAATTAACCGCATACTATAATTCATTTTCTGAATATCAGATCGCGAATTCTATTTATGGTGTCTCATAACTGTCATATCCCATATTCCATATACGGAAGATGGTGTGACTTTGGCCACACAAGCTGATATTTACCTACATTTCTTTTATAAATTGCTTATCTACTTGTAAAGATACCACAAAATCATATCAGTTTAGACGGATTTTCTATGTTTTAACGCAAAAATATAACCCGAATGACCTTTTTCCATTTTCTTCTCTCGTATGCGATCTATGAAATCTCATACCGCTTATACAGAATTCCAGGTTTCATATAAACGTAATTCTTTATTTGCGATTTAAGGGGTGAGCAGTTTTTCCCCCTGCACGGAACCTTCTGACCGAACCTGCACAGTCATTCACACGGACAGTGACATGAGGGAGCAGCGTCCTAGGATTCTCAATCTGGAAACGACAGGGAGACAGAATGCGCTGTACCTGCCGCCGTCAGAAGCGGCCACTCTTCGTACTCTCCTTATCCCTTTCGAAGGTTTAATAAGCGCAATGGGCCTGCTTTTGGCCACGGTGTCAATTAGCCTTCACTTAATATCCCCAACTAATTAATCCATAATACAAGATGACAATTTGGTTTTAATGCTGTAAACAGAAATATTTTCAATGTGTGAAATATTTCGACCGTCTTGCAGATAAATGCTTTCCAAATAAATAGCGTTCCATCCGTTTAAACAGCATACTATTATTCCAGGATAGTCACTTAAAGCACGAGAGTTGGATTTTTCATTTAAAAATTAATTTATATTTTGAAAATGAACGAATTATTTATTCCTACATTATCAGCCGAAAGTTAGGTCTTTGGTGCAGGTACTTAAGAACGGCTGCTATTCGGGTCTGGCGCATCTAGTTCTCTTTTGTAATATAGCTTCACAACAGACAATGGTTTGCCTCAATCAATACTATGACATTACATAATGCTGTAGAGGAAGTAAGTCAACTTTGGCAAACTGCGGCATCTCCAAGGATACTCTTGTTTTCAATATCGATTTAAGGCTTCCGTTATACGTAGTGACGCTGTCTAGAAGTTCATTTAAGCTATTGACACATTCGGTTGTAGCTAGATAGACATTGTATTGTAGAGTTTCTCCTAACCTTCAAGAATTAGTAGATTTTGTGAGAGACTGAAAGTTTCCAAAAGCGAGGGAGTTATGCTCAGATTGAGACACAGGAAATAAAGTATAAGCACTATCAAATTAACAAGAGAAATGTCAATTTGTTTATCCAAGTTTACATTGAAAACAACTGGGCGTAACCAAGATTCGAAAATAATATATTTCTCTACCTGAGGCATTTCGGAGATATGGATAAGGCTCCCTTAAAAGGCTTTTACATGTAGTTACACTGCTATTGGGCAGCATTTTAAGGGCAAAATTAAGGGTGATCGTAAAATTAACTATAAATATATGCGAGTGCTGACCACTCTCTTTCTCATTCCTCCTTGTAACTCGCTGTCTAGTCTACAACCTCATACCATTTCATTTTTTAACTATAGAGCATAATAGCGATTAATGCAAGCATTTTCACAGTATTTGCTTCATTGTCTATAAATGCAGTCCGCGCCGCTTTTAACAGTCATTAACAGATGCTATGTTTGTGGATTGTAATAAAAAAACAATGAAAATGGTACTTCATTAGAAAACATTCCCTGCATAGGATGGAAGTGAAATAAGGTTCCTCCTTTTCACCAGCGACAGCAGAGTAACTCAAATGAAGTCTTTGTATTTTCTTCTCTTCTCAGTGATTTTAAACAACACAAATAGTTTCCACTTTCTCTGCTACGTATAGTAACTAAGGAGTGGAGTGTGGAGTTTAAGGGGCCGTCGACAGCTGGGTCATTTGGGCCTAGTAACTAAGGGAAGTATTGTATTCCCATCTACATAATCACTTCCCTAAACAGAGTGGCTCAGAATTTACACAGAAGTTTCTGCAGATAAATTGAGAAATAATGTGCGAGGTGGTATGTGTGTGTATATATATTGCAAATACTTTTCACGTTATTTTACATTGCCTAGGCTATCCACAAATTTTGAAGGGGGAGTGGTTGCAATACAGCGAGCATTAGGACAGATATACTATAGGACTGATATAAAAGAAAATAAATTAGTTCTTCTCACACACACAGTTTCTGTCTTTCAAGCAATTGAACGATATGACAGCCCATATGAATCTTATAATATTAAGGATGTAAGTTCTTATTATAGATTACTCCAAACAAAATTTCTACAGATAATACTACAGTGGATACCAGCACATGTGGGGGTGATTGGTAACGAGACTGCAGACTTTCTAGCCAAAAAGGGTGCATTATTACACTCAAAACCTATAAAGTCTTGTGGATTAGATGCGGAATCAAAAAATGTCAAAAATTAGTATAGAATAAAAATACCAACATAATATTGAAATGGAAATTTCTAATAAAAATTATTCTAACATAAAATAAATAGTACGAAAATAAAAAAAATCCCAAGGAAGAAAGCAGTTGCTCACTTCTGATTAGCCACTGGACATTATTGTTTGGCGGAACATCTGCATAGGTTTGGTTTTATAAATGACAATGGATGTAAGATCTGCAGCGCTGACAGGATTTTAAATGAACATGTACTAGAATGCCCAGAATTGAGGAAAGATATACCAAATGGGACACACACACGCACACACACACACACACACGCGCACACGCGCACACGCGGGCGCTTGAAAGTTTGCTTAAGTGCTTTCTTGAATTCCGGGGCCTCAAAACATGCATTTCCGATGGAATCTCGATATCGAACGTTTTGATAGAATACAGTACCTTCTCTATCTATTGGTAGAGAGAGTAAAAAGTTATGAATAACATACGTTCAGAATGCTTGCCTAGTTACAATTTAAAGGTAAAAGGTTATTTCTATTACATAAGTATAGATAAACAATAGAACAAGAATTGGTTTTATTGTGTTTTAAGAACCAGTCCTTTTTCAAATGTTTTTCCACTTCTCAGGTTAATGTAACTTTTCTCCAACTTGTAGGAGTAGGAAACATAGTTAATTCTCAGTAAAAGTTTCGTCTGTCCCATTAAAAAGTAGTTTCCCAATATCTGTTCCAGAGTAACAATTAAGTAACTACGTCTGCGAGTATTTGTCCTTAAACGTAAATGACACGATTCACTTGGCCGACTGTTTGAAGTTAAGATAAGTCACACAGAGGGGCCTATAATAACAGGAGCACAGCATCGTGCCCTCTGTGTTTCCGATGTGACTTCTGCTAGGAAGAGATGAAGAGTAAAACGGACATACCCGAATCTATGTTACGAATGGCATAACAAGGACCAGACAGACTCAAAGAACGCAGAAAACATCAGCCGCGATATATGAGGAGTGTCGAGAATACCGTCACTAAGCCAAGCCTAAGCCAAGCCTAGCGAGGGTATCTAGCTGAGACTTGACAAGGGAACAACTGTAACAACTGATGAAGGACGCTGACCATGGCATCCTGCCTTACCTAGCTGTGTGTGTTTGGCTTTCTTTTTTAATTTAACAACCATTAGGAATACTCGATTTTTATTCACTTTCCCACCACTCTTAAGGCTAAAATTTGACGACCCGCACTACGAGACATAACCGTCTCAAGAGGAGATCCAAGGCACCACTTCCGGACGAAGATGCGAGCCAGCAAGGACCGAGTTCCTAAGAATTCTAACATGACAGCAATCCTGACGCCTTAGTTACCCGCTATCTGGGGTCCCGGGTGTAGACGAGACAGCTCCCTGGAAGGAAGGTGATCCTATCAGTCCCGCCAAGTGTCAAAGAGAAACCTTTCCAGAGCAACACGCCAGCCGCCATCACCTGGTCCTACATTCTGAAACAGATGAGATGACACAAATGAAAAGAAATTATGGACAGGAAATTTGTGGCAGCACCTCAGCATTTGTTTATATACCTAGGGAAACTAGAACCCGGTACCTCTTTAATGCTAATCCACGGTTACTTGACTAATTCGGGCTCTTCTGCATCATTTGTTCTGCTACAAATTTTGCCAGGTGGCAAGACGGTGCCCAGCTCCTCTGCTCTTCCCTTCCCTATAAACATTCGAACATGCGCACAGCAATTCGCAGCGGAATATTAATAGTGAATACTTAGTGTTAACAACTCAGTATATAGATGAAAAATGTAGTAGCATTTCTTCTTCTTCTTCTTCTTCTTCTTCTTCTTCTTCTTCTGCTCCTCCTCCTCCTGCTCATCATCATCATCATCATCATCATCCTCTTCAAAGTTTTCATGGTGCTATTGATTAAATCTTCCTAAATCTTCTAAAACAGCATCTCAGCTATTTGCCTTTTGCATGTGTATGGGAAGAACTCAATAGCATGTTTAAATCTGATTCTTTGGAACATTTTTATTCGGCCTTGACATCAATTTGAATTTGTAAATAGGGGTACGGGCTCCAAGGCCTCTCATCATAGACGTACTTGTTACTGCTGCACAGTAAGGCAATGTGCCCTTTACGTTCAGAGCGTTACTTTTGGAGCTGCTTATAGAAATGCTTGAGCAATTACGTTGTTGCAAAGTTGGGAACTTTTATTTTGAAACTGTAACTAGAACTATGATTACTTTTTGAAACAGTTCTATCCTTGAAACCGTTCCAAAACAGCAGTACCACTATCTTTCCCTCCTGCCACTACGTCAGAGTTATAGGCTTGGAAGCAAAGCAGAAAAATGCCACCCATAATAAGAAAGAAAAGGGGGATGAAAAGAACTAAAATACCAAAGAAGAAGAATAACAAGGAGGTGAACTGGAAAGGAAGACACGCTTCTTTACCCACATTCTTCCAAGGAAGAAGATGAGGCAGCACAAGAAGACCAAGATCGATTTAGCAGAGAATGTTAGGTAATTATGGCTCTTGCAAGGAAGGCACGCGAGTTTGTTTCATTTATCCCGTCGCTCCTTGTCACCGAGTGTCGTGACGTGATGTGCCTCGTACAGGCCTCCCTGATTAGGGAAAAAAGGAAAACAGTTCCCCTTCTCCCCCGCCTTACCCTACTCATCATGAGACACAATGTGGTTTTACCAGACACAGTTCGTTACCTACTGGGACAAGTTGTGCTGCACAGCCACGTTATGGATGATGAGGAACTCAGCAAGGTGGGTCAGTGATTGTTTCTGACATTCCTATCAGCGAACGTCAGGAAGCGCTGCAGTTGCACTAGATTACATTGCATGAATCGCAGTGATTATGCAAATTCCTAACCTGTTTCTCAATTGTTTTTAACGTCGCTAGAGCACGGTGGTTATTGCAGTAAAACACAAAGATTCGTCCTGTGACGGCTTGTGGCTAATGTTAGGGGGTCGCTGAAGGTATTTGATATACTAAAATATCAACAGCCAGTTATCTATATTTATTATTATATCCGCAGTTCCGCTAAATGAGACCCTTCTATCACTTCTAACATACGAGTAAAAATCGACTCTTACTCTCCCTCACCACTTTCAATGTTTCACCACCCACCCTCCCTTTCCTTCTCTCACTTACCTTCATGTTCACTCCCCCCCCCCCCACCTCTCTCTCTGTGGACATACATGTCGTGTGGTGTTATTAAAACCTTCATACATCTCTCTCTTCTCTTTTTTCTGTCTTTTTAGACATTGATGTACATTAAAACAAGTAAATGAATTAATAGTACACAAACTTATGTTCTCCGTATGTTATTTATGCGATACAATGGTAAATGGTTTCCGTACATTAACAATAGTGAACATAATTTTGTGCTACTGCTTAAGTGATTATCCTATCCAAAATGTGTAAATCACAAAGCATTCCAGTTATACTATACGTTAAACGTTTGTTATGCAAATTAAAAAAAAAGGCAGTTATTAGCTAGATATTTCGCTTTCTCTATTCCATGCCCTTTTAGAACCCACTTTTTGTAAAGTCAATCAAGATGTTATACTGTTCCCTAAGTAGGCGGAACTTAGCATAAATTATCTATCCAAAATGAATGAACATTAGTAAGAATATTTCAGTTACGATTTTATTATATTCACAGATAAACGTACTTGATCTTCGTAATTTCTATACAATAAACCTAAATCATACGAGAAAAAACAAACAACAAAACAAATCGCTGTCACTTTAAATACAGATGAAAGTATTTAAGTGTAGTAAGTGCACGGTTTTTCCGTAAGATGCTAAATTATCATCTACAAGTATTAAGTGTCGATATTTTTAATGTAGCTCCAAATCACATAAAGGATTCATTGAAGAACTTACTTAACATTACAAAAGAATTCAAAAAGCTGGTAAAAAAGCTTCCCTAGGAAGGATACAGTTGAACCGGAAGACTATACAAAGATAATGGAGATACAAACCGTTTGAAAGGGTCTTCAGCGCCACAAATAATTATGTACTGAGCTATGAGTATTCTGAAACTATTGAATCTCCTATGTAATCTACACATATTATAGACTTTCAAATCTGATTGTTAATACAGTGGTCTTAAATTCTATAACAGGTTAATTTCATGCTTTACAATTTTATGGTTGTTACACGGATGCGTACATTCCTTACGCATACAGAAAAAAAAAATACATTTTAAAAAAGAAAATGTATATATTTCAAAAGAAACAGCAATAAGAATTCAATACGCATATTTACATGAGTATATATTTTAAAAACGCTTCTAAGCTAGAAGCCGTTCCTTACAAACAGAGGAAGAGGATATTGTCCATACACATATGTACAACCAGGAGAAAAAATGATTGAGCGCAATAGGAGAGCATAATATTTCTAAGTTCCACGTTGTGCTGAAGTGCCGTTTACACGAGTCGATATTTTCAAAATACAGCAGCATGTTGGAAATATCCACTTGTGTAAACCGCATTATAACACGACGTGGGAATTAAAAATTATGTGCTCTCCTAATGTATTCAATCATTTTTCCATGGCTGCATCTACAAATCACTTATGTAAGACAAAGTAGCCTAGCTGTCTTCTAAAACCACAAACAACTACCACATTTTCTTAAATTCCTTATTTGCCTAACTTATAAATTGTATTAAAATGTTACGTAAAGTATGAGATACACATATTTTCTCAATGGAGCTTCTGCAGGATTTGTTATTATCCTTTATTAGGATGAACTACACTTTTCTTGAGCATTTTTAAGTTTGTTTTACCATCGAACGCACCTACTTACAATTAGTAGTTTTATTCTTAGTAACTAATTTGCCTCGAGCTTCTCAGTCTCACATACCAATCTGTCCTCTCGTGAACCTCTATTTAACTTAAATCCTTTACTGTGTTGCAGGTTGGTGTTTCCACTTGTATGTTTGTGAAGTACTAACCTGATTAATTTTCCACTGGTTTTCTGGACCTTTATGGTACTAAATACGATGACTTTCGTATGAAAGTATATACATAAAAATCCATGGTTTCAAAACTAGTACAGATATTTCTTTGCAACCCCTTTTTGAACGTGAACATTGAGTCAAAACGTTTTCCAATTAAAGGCACGTTTGTACCATTTCTCTACAGTGTTATTAGAAGTTTTAAAAATCTGCACGAATGTGAAAATGCGGAGAAGGAAAACCACCACTTTCTTATGACGGTAACACTGTTGCCTACGTTAAGCAACATTCGTCTCTTCGTAGGAAGATCTTAATGTTCAATCGGAATTTCGCTGCTTTTTTTGGGGTGAGCAATATTTGCTGCTGAATTTTAATGGAAGAGAACTCATGCTTTTGATTTCACGGACTCAGTTCACACCCGCAATTTCTGCTCAGTGTGAATTATGAAAGTGGTTTTGGGGACCGCTAGTAAAACTTGACTACATTATGGTGTATAAACAGATTTACTCCTGCTCACTATGACACACACGCACGCACGCACGCACACACACACACACACACACTCTCTCTCTCTCTCTCTCTCTCTCTCTCTCTCTCTCTCTCTCTCTCTCACACTCCTTCAAAGAGCTAGTTAGCCTGAAACCACAGCATCTATCGGTACCGAAGATCGGGTACCTAGTGATCAGGAGTTCATATATTATAGTAGACGTGTACTTCCCTGATATCTGTTCTACTTGGAAGGTGTGGATTGCACTCATAGTGAAAACACAGTTCGTGAAACATCGTTCACTCACTCACTCACTCACTCACTCACTCACTCACTCACTCACTCACTCACTCACTCACTCACTCACTCACCCACCCACCCACCCACCCACCCACTCACTCACTCACTCACTCACTCACTCACTCACTCACTCACTCACTCACTCACTCACTCACTCACTCACCCACTCACCCACCCACCCACCCACCCACTCACTTACTCACTCAACTCACAAATTAGCACCACAATTTTGAATGTGATCTAAAGTATGTGTGGAAAACACACACATCGTAAAATATCACTCTCACATTTACATGTGCTATTAATCATGAAAATAGCAGTAACATTTAAGAGGATTGACAACAGAGCTTGTTGTACACGTCTGTACAACCAAATTTCTTATGATTTTAATATGTTTGTTCAACAATTTGAACTAAGATACTGTGACATACTAGGTATAGCTTCTATATAGAAAGCTATGTGACATTTAATTTTCCAGTTCCGATTCTACCCTTCAGCTTCCTATAAACTTCCGTGGCATAATGCCTTCGATGCCAGGAAAGCAGTGAATAAGACAGATTTTAAAAAGGGAGGTTATATAACTGCAAGGGTTGTAAGTGTAATTGTGTTGATTTGAGTTGCGCGAGGCCATCACTGAATGTGAAAATGGAGAAAATAAAATAATTGAGAGGTTATAAAGCTACAACATTATGACGCCGGATGGCAGCCGCCTCGAAAGGAAACTGTGTTAGCTACCTCACACCAATGCTTGTAAATAAGCAGCCCGACGACAATGAAGCGGCCAGAACTAAGACGACTGTGAACGGCACAACAAAACGATTTCATACCGTTCTAAAAGCTGTTCAGGAGCTCGGCTCGTTTACGACAAGCTTCGAGAAAAGGTGCGTTTTCCAGAGAATTCGCCGGAGCTTCGTCTGGACTATAAAAGCGAGTCGGGACTGCGAGGGAAGTCAGTTTTTGATGCGACTTTTTAACTGTTAAGCAAAACGCTTCTTGAGAACATTTTAAGTAAAGTGTTTCCGTGAATGTAATTGTCAAAGCCAGTTGTTTGTGAGACGGAGAAAATAGAAAAAAAGTGAAGTGTATATGTCAAGGTTACGAGAGGACATAACATATGAGTTGCAAGATCACGACGAATTGGAAATTGTGTTAGCGATTGTGCTTTTGTGATTCACTTTCAGAACAGATATAAAGTGACATTAAAAGTAACAGGACTTTGTCATTTGTCACATTATTTCGTTTGATTGTGAGTAATGAGTAAGCTAGTAAGTGGGCTACCAAAAGAATGCAATTATGCACTAATAATAATAATGATAATAATAATGATAATAATAGTAATAATAGTAATAAATAATAATAATAATAATAATAATAATAATAATAATAATAATAATAATAATAATAATAATAATAGTAATAGTAATAATAATAATAATAATAATAATAATAATAATAATAATAATAATAATAATAATAATAATAATAATAATAATAATAATAATAATAATAATAATAATAATAATAATAATAATAATAATAATAATAATAATAATAATAATAATTCTGAACTTTGATCTCACCATGTAAGAGGTAGAAACGTATCTGTGGCAAGAAAAGAAATAAGCTATTATGGTGAATTATTTTGCGCTTATTTACACTCGACATCACAATTCAACAGTTAATAATCATGATCCTTCTTTATGAAATATTGATCACATTGACGTAAAATTACTGAATACTGAAAACTCATAGTAACGAATCACATTCACGGTTCGCGAAATATCGTACACTCCTACAGAACAGTGGCTGTAAGGTAATGAATGAACTTCCGTTTGGGCACAAAAATGGTCTTGTGACTAGACGAAAGTGATGCATTAAAGAATTGGGGTGTGATATGTTGGCAACCAACATTTGAAATTACTTTGTAATGCATCTTTTTCATAATTCTATTGGTATCAGCTACCCTGTAAAATAGATGTTTGGAACATTGCCGACTTTACATTGTTCTCCATTGGTCATTCGTGGAACAAATTGTATTTCACCTGTCATGAGTGCGTATTTCGGAACTAGTTCCGACAGCATGGCTGAATTAAACCTCCCAATTTCAATGATTGTGAAAGGCAGCAAGGTTAGATTAGCCGACCGTGCCTAAGTGCATGTACGTAATGTCAGGGGAGACAGACTAGATAGTGTCTAGTCTACATTTTAAGACACATGGTTTTAGCTGATTTCCCTTTTTAGACTTCCATCACACACACACACACACACACACACACACACACACACACACACACACACACACACACACGCACGCGTATACCAGTATAGGTCTCGCAAACAAGACTATCTCGCCAGACAAGACTGTCTCTCCTGATAGGACTGTCTCGCCACACAAGACCGCCTCGTTGGACAGTTTCGTCGGGCTGTGTTGTCGGAGAGTCTCCCTGGACGGCCTCGTCGGTCAGTCTGGTCAGACAATCTCGTCAGACGGTCTCCACAGATAGTCCCGTCAGGAGGTCTCGTCAGACATGCTCTTCAGGCAAGCTGGCCAGATAGTCTATTCAGTCAGTCTCGTCAGACAGCCTCGTCAGATAGCCTCGTAAGACAGTCTCGTCAGACAGCCTCGTTAGGCAGCCTCGTCGGTCAGTCTCGCCAGATAGTCTCGTCAGTCAGTCTCGTCAGTCAGCCTCCTAAGACAGTCTCGTCAGACAATCTCGTTAGGCAAGCTTGTCAGACAGTCTCATCAGACTGTGTCGTCAGACAGTCTAGTAGACAGTCAGGTTACGCAGTCTTGTCAGACAGTCTCCTCAGACAGTCTCGTCACAGACTCGTAAGACAGTCTCGTCCGACAGTCCCGTGAGACTGTCTCGTAGATAGCCTCGTGAGGTCGTCTCGTATAACGGTCTGGTCGGATGGTCTCGTCGGACAGTCTCGTCAGACAGTCTCGCCAGACAAGACTGTCTCGTCATACAAGACTCTCTCGCAAGAGAGGACTGTCTCGTCGGAAAGGCTATCTCGCCACACAAGACTGTCTCACCAGACAAGACTCTCGTAACACAAGACTCGTCACACAAGACTCCCGTCACACAAGACTCTCGCAAGAGATGACGGTCTCGCCGGACAAGACTGTCTCGCCAGACAAGACTGTCCCACCAGTCAAGAGTGCCTCACCAGACAAGACTGTCTCGCCACACAAGACTGTCTCGCGAGACAAGCCCCTCTCGCCACACAAGACTGTCTCGCCAGACAAGACTGTCTCGCCAGACAAGACTCTCTCGCCAGACAAGACTGTCTCGCCAGACAAGACATTCTCGCCATACAAGACATTCTCGCCAGACAAGACATTCTCGCCAGACAAGACGGTCTCGTAAGACAGTCTCGTCAGTCAGTCTCGTTAACCAGTCTTGTCAGACAGTCTCCTCAGACGGTATGGTCAGGCTGTCTCGTCAGACTGACTCGTTAGGCAGTCCCGCCAGACGGTCTCGTCAGGCAGTCTCGTCAGACAGTATCGTCAGGCAGTTCAGACAGGCGCCCTCGTTAGACTGTCTCACCAGACATTCTCGTCAGACAGTCTCACCAGACAGTCTCGGCCGACAGTCACGTCACATAGTCTCGTAAGACAGTCTCGTAAGACAGTCTCGTAAGACGGTCTGGTAAGACGGTATCGTAAGACGGTCTCGTAAGACGGTCTCGTAAGACGGTCTCGTAAGACTGTCTCGTAAGACGGTCTCGTAAGACGGTCTCGTAAGACGGTCTCGTAAGACGGTCTCGTAAGACGGTCTCGTAAGACTGTCTGGTAAGACGGTCTCGTAAGACTGTCTCGTAAGACGGCCTCGAAAGACGGTCTCGTAAGACTGTCTCGTAAGACAGTCTCTAGGTCGGTCTCGTTAGACGGTCTCGTAAGACAGTCTCTAGGACGGTCTCGTAAGACGGTCTCGTAAGACAGTCTCTAGGACGGTCTCGTAAGACAGTCTCTAGGTCGGTCTCGTAAGACGGTCTCGTAAGACAGTCTCGTAAGACTGTCTGGTAAGACTGTCTCGTAAGACAGTCTCTTCAGACGGTCTGGTAAGACGGTCTGGTAAGACTGTCTGGTAAGACTGTCTCGTAAGACTGCCTCGTAAGACGGCCTCGAAAGACGGTCTGGTAAGACGGTCTCGTAAGACTGTCTCGTAAGACGGTCTGGTAAGATGGTCTCGTAAGACAGTCCCGTAAGACAGTCTCTAGGACGGTCTCGTAAGACGGTCTCGTAAGACAGTCTCTAAGACTGTCTGGTAAGACGGTCTCGTAAGACTGTCTCGTAAGACGGTCTCGTAAGACTGTCTGGTAAGACGGTCTCGTTAGACAGTCTCTTCAGACGGTCTGGTAAGACGGTCTCGTAAGACGGTCTCGTAAGACAGTCTCTAGGACGGTCTCGTAAGACAGTCTCTAGGTCGGTCTCGTAAGACGGTCTCGTAAGACAGTCTCGTAAGACTGTCTGGTAAGACGGTCTCGTAAGTTAGTCTCTTCAGACGGTCTCGTAACACGGTCTCGTAACACTGTCTCGTAAGACTGTCTCGTAAGACGGTCTCGTAAGACTCTCTTCAGACGGTCTGGTAAGACGGTCTCGTAAGACTGTCTCGTAAGACGGTCTCGTAAGACGGTCTCGTAAGACGGTCTCGTAAGACGGTCTCGTAAGACGGTCCCGTAAGACGGTCCCGTAAGACGGTCTCGTAAGACGGTCTCGTAAGACGGTCTCGTAAGACGGTCTCGTAAGACAGTCTCTAGGACGGACTCGTAAGACAGTCTCTAGGTCGGTGTCGTAAGACGGTCTCGTAAGACAGTCTCGTAAGACTGTCTGGTAAGACGGTCTCGTAAGACAGTCTCTTCAGACGGTCTGGTAAGACGGTCTCGTAAGACTGTCTCGTAAGACGGTCTCGTAAGACTGTCTCGTAAGACTGTCTGGTAAGACGGTCTCGTAACACAAGACTCGTCACACAAGACTCTCGTCACACAAGACTCTCGCAAGAGATGACGGTCTCGCCGGACAAGACTGTCTCGCCAGACAAGACTGTCCCACCAGTCAAGAGTGCCTCACCAGACAAGACTGTCTCGCCACACAAGACCGTCTCGCGAGACAAGCCCCTCTCGCCACACAAGACTGTCTCGCCAGACAAGACTCTCTCGCCAGACAAGACTCTCTCGCCAGACAAGACTGTCTCGCCAGACAAGACATTCTCGCCATACAAGACATTCTCGCCAGACAAGACATTCTCGCCAGACAAGACGGTCTCGTAAGACAGTCTCGTCAGTCAGTCTCGTTAACCAGTCTTGTCAGACAGTCTCCTCAGACGGTATGGTCAGGCAGTCTCGTCAGACTGACTCGTTAGGCAGTCCCGCCAGACGGTCTCGTCAGGCAGTCTCGTCAGACAGTATCGTCAGGCAGTTTCGACAGGCGCCCTCGTTAGACTGTCTCACCAGACATTCTCGTCAGACAGTCTCACCAGACAGTCTCGGCCGACAGTCACGTCACATAGTCTCGTAAGACAGTCTCGTAAGACAGTCTCGTAAGTCTTTCTGGTAAGACGGTCTCGTAAGACGGTCTCGTAAGACGGTCTCGTAAGACTGTCTCGTAAGACTGTCTCGTAAGACTGTCTCGTAAGACTGTCTCGTAAGACAGTCTCTAGGACGGTCTCGTAAGACAGTCTCTAGGTCGGTCTCGTAAGACTGTCTGGTAAGACGGTCTCGTAAGACAGTCTCTTGAGACGGTCTGGTAAGACGGTCTCGTAAGACTGTCTCGTAAGACTGTCTCGTAAGACTGTCTCGTAAGACGGTCTCGTAAGACAGTCTCTAGGACGGTCTCGTAAGACAGTCTCTAGGTCAGTCTCGTAAGACAGTCTCTTCAGACGGTCTGGTAAGACGGTCCCGTAAGACTGTCTCGTAAGACGGTCTCGTAAGACTGTCTCGTAAGACTGTCTGGTAAGACGGTCTGGTAAGACGGTCTCGTAAGACTGTCTCGTAAGACGGTCTCGTAAGACGGACTCGTAAGTCAGTCCCGTAAGACAGTCTCTAGGACGGTCTCGTAAGACAGTCTCGTAAGACTGTCTGGTAAGACGGTCTCGTAAGATAGTCTCTTCAGACGGTCTGGTAAGACGGTCTCGTAAGACTGTCTCGTAAGACGGTCTCGTAAGACGGTCTCGTAAGACAGTCTCTAGGACGGTCTCGTAAGACGGTCTCGTAAGACGGTCTCGTAAGACAGTCTCGTAAGATAGTCCCGTGAGACTGTCTCGTCAGACAGCCTCGCGAGGTGGTCTCGTCTAACGGTCAGGTCGGATGGTCTCGCCGGATAGTCTGGTCGGACAGTCTAGACTCTCGCCACACAAGACAGTCTCGCCAAACAAGACAGTCTCGCCAGACAAGACTGTCTCGTCATACAAGACTCTCTCGCCACACAAGACTGTCTAGCTAGACAAGACCGTCTCGCCACACAAGACCGTCTCGCCACACAAGACTGTCTCGCCACACAAGACTGTCTTGCCACAAAACACTGTCTCACCACACAACACTGTCTCGCCAAACAAGACTCTCGCCGGACAAGACTGTCTCTCCTGCCAAGACTGTCTCGCCACACAAGAGCGAGGCGGTTTCGTCGCGTAGTGTTGTCGGAGAGTCCCCTGAACGGTCTCGTCGGTCAGTCTCGCTAGACAATCTCGTCAGGCAGGCTGTTCGGGCAGTCTCGTCAGACGGTCTTGTCAAGCAGTCCTGTCACACAGTTTCGCCAGACAGCCTCGTCAGACGGTCTAGTCGGACAGTCTCGCCAGATAGTCCCGTCAGTCATTCTCGTAAGACAGTCTCGTCAGACAGCCTCGTAAGATAGTCTCGTCACACAGTCTCGTTAGATAGTCTTGTCAGACAGTGTCGTCAGGCTGTGTTGTAAGGCAGTCTCGTAAGACAGTCAGGTCAGGCAGTCTCGTCAGACAGTCAAGTCAGTCAGTCTCGTCAGACAGTCTCGTAGGACAGTCTCGTCAGGTTTGTCAGCCAGTCTCGTCTAACACCCTCGTAAGACAGTCCCTGATACAGTCTCGTGAGACAATCCCGTGAGACAGTCTCGTGAGACAGTCCCGTGAGACGGCCTAGTCTCGCAAGACTAGACCGTCTCACCACACAAGACCGCCTCGTTGGACGGTCTCGTTTGGCAGTGTTGTCGGACGGTCTCGTCGGTAAGTCCCGTTAGACAAGACTTTCTCGCCAGACAAGACTGTCTTGCCAGACAAATCTGTCTCGCCAGGCAAGACTCGCCAGACAGGACTGTCTCGCGAGATAAGACTGTCTCACCAGACAAGACCGTCTCGTTGGATGGCCTAGTCCGACGGTCTCGTCCTACTATCTCGTCAGACTGTCTCGTACTCTGTTTATCTAGAGATTAGATGAGACGTAAACAAAGCCACGTGCGTTTTGACCTCAGCGCGCCCTCTTGACGCTTTCGCCATATGCATAGTCCCTTGAAGTAATACTGTTACTAATGTCTGAAACGTCACTTAATCTTTGATAAAGCATAAAATAAGTGTACTAAGCATAGTTAAAGTGTAAGAATACGCAGTTAGGTGAATCTGTAACCAGCCTATTTCATTCTGCGCGCGCATTATTCAGTATGAAAGTAACATGGCGGAACAAGTTCGTGTTGTGAAATATAAGCACGGCAAACCGGTGCGAAGTGGTGAAAAGACAACAATATTGCACGTTTTTAACAAATTCTGCGACATATATTCCGAACTTGCTATCGAAGAGGTGACAAAATTAACATCCGAGTTTACCAGTGTGTCAGTTGCAAGTATTTACAGCACACGCAAAGAAAAGTCGTCAGTTGGTGATGATCCTAGAAAAAAGCGACCACGTGCCAGATAAATGGTGGATGTAGTTTGCGATGAATTTGTGAGATCTGCAATTCGTCGAAAAGTTCATCAGTTCTTTGTTAACAATGAACCCCCACCTTAAAGTGCTGTTGGCAGTTAACTCTGATCCCGATCTTCCAGATTTAAAACGCCCTTCCCTCCACAAGCTGCTTCTGGAGATTGGTTTCGAGATTGTGAGCAGGAAATGAAAAAGTGTTATTGTGGACAGAGATGACTAAGTAGCAGTTAATTTCCATGTGCTGCATGTTATTTGGATCATGTAAATATATCCTTTTAGTAGTGTAAAATGCATATTATACCTACGCGTAGCGGTAGATAACTGTGTTGCGTCATTGTGAATGCACGTGGCCGTGGAGTGATACAAACCGGTGCTTTGTTTACATCTCCTCTAATCTCTTGATGAACAGAGTATACATGTGTTGAGAGAAAATGTGCACCTAAATCATCTGTTACGCTACTGTCTAAGTTTTGGAGGCTATTCCCAAACGGGAATGATGAAAGCACAGGCCTATCAAATTAATATGAGGCTATCCTTAGTATATTTCTGGCTAGGTCCCAAAATTCTAAGGGGTTCTTCGAAAACCGTTGGAATAAAAACTTGTTGATTATTTTACCATATTTTGTAAAGTAATCCATCACTTTACTAGTAGGAGTACGGGTAGCACAGACGCGGAGGAGAATTTTTGCACTTCGACCTTGGAGATTTGTGCCTGTACCTCGAAAGAGTGAGGCGAGCGAAGACAGAGGGCGGCCAAACCACAGGCGAGTAGGAATACCGAAGTTAGGGGTCACTACAGTCTGAGGTTTAATTTGTCTTCTTCCTCTTAGACAGACAAAGGAATACTTGCCGTCTCGCTCTATGGCAACGCAGTTACACCAGCCAGGCACATCAGTGGCGGAGTGCCCGTCCGATTGTTCATTCCCCGGTTCAACGTCAGAAATTTCAAATGAATCTTCGTTTTCGTCTTCCGAGTCCGATTCTTCTAAATTTATGAATAATCTATCTGTAATTTCATCTATCAGACCATCTTTTTCCCAGTAAAACGTTCGCTGTGTTGTACATGCTCACACAGCTCATACGCCACTGGCAATCTTCACCCATTTCACCCAATTCACCCTCAATTGAAGTGGGGGTTGCGAGGTTCCAAGGGCCTGGAATTTCCACACCTATTTTTACTATCTTGTGCTAGACAAGGACAACTCTCTGTATTTGACAAGGCCAGTACAAAAATTGACAACTCAAATCTCACAGACTGTACATTTTCCCAGTTGTAAACTCCCCGACACCATCCAGTACACCGGTTCCCTGCCGGTTCGAGCGAAGCACCGCCTGCAGGGCCCCCTCCGTAGCTCAAGGGCCGCAGTGGGGACACAATCCGGAGCCCGGCTTTCATGACAGGGGACGGAGTTCCTCAGAGCATTTCGTCCCCACCATGCTGCACCCGAACTCCCGCTGGCACTTTCTACCCTGAAATAGACCAAACGGCGAAAGGAAAAATTAAATGATTAGTGAAATGAGATGTAGGGAGAGGAAATTATGGTAATGAAAGTAAACTATCCAGCATTCACCTGGTGACTCGGGAAAACCCCGGAAAAACACTCATGGGTCAGGCAGTCCGGCGATGGGGATAGAACCCACGACCTCCCTAACCTCCCTCCGCGTTACCGCGGAACCATCTCCTTTTCCTGTATATGTAACACCTTGTTTGTGGCATTAATAACATTTACTTGTTTTTTACTTTCTCTACTACGTATGTTAAGTAGCGGAAGTATTGTATTCGACCCAAAAATTCGATGTCAAGATTTCACCGGAAATATGTTTTGAGCATTTTTAGAAAAAATGTCTGTGTGTCTCTCTCTCTCTCTCTCTCTGTGTGTGTGTGTGTGTGTGTGTGTGTATGTGTATGTGTGCGTGTGTGTATGTGTGCGCGCGAACAACTTAACTCAGAAGCAAAAAGTCGGTTAAAAACCAAGTTGGTACTTAAATTTAATATCTTTCAAGGATGCGACACGAAGATTTTAAAGGAAATTCCTTCTTCCTAAACTACCCTTTACTAGAAAATTTTGATTTTCTCAAAAATGGCTCTGACGATTTTGATTAAAATGGCATATATTTAAGATATTTTTATGGAAATGAAATGTATATTTTGAATTTTCTGGCAATAGCCCATGTAGTCCTGTTTACTGCTTTTGCATAATCGGTAAACCGTAAGAGATAGACCAAATCTTACTGTACAAAAAATGGTGTAGATCTCGCTAAAGCACAGTTCATGTCCAAGTACAGTTGGGTGTGGGTGTGGGTGTGTGTAGTGAACCATTTCGGAGACATTCCTTGTTATTTCTGAGTTTTGCAATTATTATACTTTTCCCAAATGGAAGGTCGTTATTCACTGTTTATTTCTTGGCCGTGAAAACAGAACGGAATTTCAAAGCCTTCATATAGCGAACAGCTTTAAAAGATATCAGTATTGCTCAAAGCCTATTGCATTAAATTAAATAAATATTTTGTTGTTTAACGACGCTGTCAATCGTCAGCATTACATCAGCGTCACCACTGTGCCGGAATTTGGCCCGCAGGAGTTCTTTTACATGCCAGTAAATCATGGAGCTATCTTTTTAAGCACAGTTAAAAACCATCGTCTGGGCCGAATTTGAATCTGCGACCTTGGAATCAATATGCCAGCGTCTAGCTAACTGAACCACCCAGACCGACACCTACTGTATTCCCATATTCCCCTTGCACCTACACGAAAATTACCAATAAGATCATTTCTACAAATTTTTATCTCGACTAACGTGAAGATGAGGAATAGGAGTTTGTAAGAATAGGTAGCACCAGAGTAGAGAAAGTTATGTGAGTGCAACACATCAGATTTTGTAGTTTTCGAACAACCTGTTTTATTTGCCATTAAAACAGTGTTTCGTGTTTCACGCTACCGGAACTGGGAAATACAATTTTCAATGAGAGTGCTTCTCTTTACATATTTCGCCAGCTCTTCACAAAACTAGAATTGCAATTTTAAAGCTGCTGGTAACTGTTAATAAAAGTCCTATGGGACGATTTAAAACAGACTGAACTCCCAGATTTGAAAAAGAAGTTCTAATGATTAACGAGAAAGGCCATGTTTGTGCTTTGGAATATTTAATTTTCTTCACTCCTAAGTTAATAAACACTTAGAGTATCGCAACTTTTGAGAAACTTCACTAAAGCAAATGCTTTGTACAAAACGCAACTTCACGCGCTTTCTTTTTTTTATGTGACATGATGATGCTTGTGTCGATTGCTCAACCGCCTAGAGAAATTCGACTTGCGGGCTCTTTCTGCTTTTTCTTGAACGTTTATTCTGCATCAATCTGCTAAATACCTTTGGTTTTGCTTAGCAAATACAGTCATGACACTTGTGGAAAGAAAGAGGGAGAAAAGGGGTGAAATGGGTGCTAGAGGGACAGGAAGGGTTAGCTAAATACAGATCTATTCACATACTGAGGACGTGCTCTAGTGGAGTACGGTGTCTATCACTAACTCCGCTCCTTTTTCAGCAGATGAGATTTGAGAAGATTTTGCATCACTGTGTTCCAACACCACAACTAAACGGGGTCTGCATTGCCTGAAGAAGGCCAATTATTCCCTGGTGGGATTTAACAGGAGCAATTGAACTCAAAAGTGGATGGAGCAGTTTGGCTTTTGATCGGTTGTGAGATCCATGAATACTGCAACTGCCAAGAATTGAGTAGCGTATTGAAATGTTTGGGGGTTAATTATCAACGCATGCGGTGAAGAATGGAATCATAGTTATGTGGTATCCAACGAGCGAGATGGCTCAGGCGATAACGTCTGTGACCCTCATTCGGGAGGTTGTAGGTTTGATTCCCGTGGCCAACCTTCCTGTCAAATGGTATTCTCGGGGGTTTCCTCGGGTCTCTAGGCGAATGCTGGTAAGGATACTTACATTCTCCAAATTTCCTGTCCCTCCATTTCACTTCACTTCACCTCTCATTTCATTTCACCTTTCATCCTGGTTGACTATTTCGGGTTCCAAGTGTCGGCGGGAGTTTCGGCGTGTGTGCCAGGTGCATTGCTCTCTATAAGTCCTCGTCTTCCGGATGGGGAAGGTCTCAAAGTCCTGGTACCCTCAGGGGAGGTGTAAGCCCGCAGGGGGATGGGGAGCCGCGCCGGTTTTACTACTCCACCGGTGAGTTTCAACTTAGCCGTCATCGACCCTGTCCTCTGCTGTCGTCTCTCCTCAGTCTTAATATCCTTAATATCCTTTCATCACAGCCCTCTCCTCCGGGAGGGAGGGCGCCCCGTTAGGGGCATAGGCACAAAATATTTCATTGGTCGACGTGCTAAGTCTCCCTCCAAACCTTGTCAGAGTGTCATGTGGTATTCAACCCCGGTTTAATCTGTATCCTTTGTATTTTAAAGCATGCCATTTTTAGTCGAACCCCAAGTTTCAAATACATAAAGTAGTTATAGTCGGATAAATTGATAGAATATTTTTCTCTGACGAAGAAGACTGTCGATCTGCTAAAACTTGGATGCAAACACAGTTTTATATGTGGACTTGGCTAGGGCAGAGTCAATGTAGAACCTGAATGGAATTTTTCTGTTCAATAGGAGACACTGGTGTTTGACTACAGGCGTATAGTTCATGCAAAATCTTCTGTGGAAATCTTCCACTATAAGTTTTACAAGTTATTTGCTTCCTTCGCCTCTTGAAACACTTATTTTAACGACCAATATGCAAAATAAAATATTAGTTTTGGATATTAATGTTAAGATTTTCTTTCCTTTGAAGGCCTAAAAATTGAACTTATTTCCAACTAAAGTTATTAATATTTATGACACAATAACTAACATTTCTAATTAAATGTTTTAAATTCGATAAGATCAAACAATAGTATAAGTTGATTTAAAAATTGTGTCAACACAAATGTAACCTTACAGCGCACACACACACACACACACACACGCACACGCACACGCACACACACGCACACGCACACACACACACGCACACGCACACACATTTAGTATTTAGTGACGTTTGAAGGACCTTATATTCATCCGCTAGATAAGTCTACTCTCTCTCTCTCTCTCTCTCTCTCTCTGCTTTGAACAGTGTTACCATAAGTGAATAAATCTGGTCTATATATAGGTGCTGTGTTGTTCAAACAGCGGTTTTCACCTGGATCTGGCCTTGATAATTCAGCTGTTTCAAATCATCAGTTACCCAGTTTACTGCCATGTCGTGTCAAGGCGTGAGAACCCACCAGGTTGTAGTCGGGACTGAACAGCATTTTCTGTATACCTACACGTAAAATGTGGAACATGTTTGTGGGCTTTCTGCACGCAACGGAGACCTGTAAAGAATAGCATAGCTGGAGTCGATAGTGAAAATGGGAATCCCGAGAAACTGTGCTATAATATGTGCATATAGAATTATTCAAAATAACCCTGACAACGATTAGAATGTTGTGCGATCTGATCTTTTAGTTTCGTATTCCTGCGCTAAGTTTGCGACCGACTAATCATCAGCACAAAATGGCTGGATTAACTGCCATAACTCTCCTCCGCGCGACCTACATCACTTCATTCATGGTTCACATCCTCATTGGGTCACCTGTTCCACGATCACCGCGATCATCTAATCACACATTTCTCCATTGTTTTGTTTACGAATGTGTACAAGATCCCTGTAACATCTGAGCAACTTAACACACTAATCCGCAGGATAACTGAAGTACAATACACGACGTTGACCGTAAGTACCTATGCACTGTTTCTGCTCTGCAAATATAGGCCCGGCAATGGAATGGAGGCCCACAATTCGAACTCATTTTGCAGTTTAACGCGGGTTATAATACTCGTGTTATGTTGCTGATGTTTGTTGAGAAAATAAGGAAAATACGTCCATCATTGTGTCCAAAGCCTTGTTTAAATTTGGTACTCTATAGTGCCCAAACAATGCAATGCTGATCTCCTTTTGAATAAAAATGTTTGTTTTTCCGCATAACATACCAAGTCACACCGAGCAATTTTGAATAATTCTGTTCATAATAGCGTAAAGCATAACCGCTACTGTCGTTTTATGCTCATCGTTCTCCTGCGCATCATCATCTTCATCGTAATCGTCAGGTAGCATATTTATTTTTTCATTCTTCCTCGTCTTCTCCATTTATGATTTTTAATTCAAATTGCAGTTTAGCTTACAAGTATTCTCTCCAATCCAAATCAATATATTTAATTGAATATAAGTAATTCTTAATGGCAATCGTCTCAGACTCCAAATATGAAATACTGTGTCCCAATGCCTTCATGTTTTCTTGATATTTTAGTATGTAATTGAAAACAGATATTTCCATTGGTTTATTTATTTTTATCTAATTATATTTCTTTTTCCTCTGATCCATAATTTTTAATGAATGGCGTAGATTAGTGTCATATCTAGGAAGCTTTATTTTCGGTTAGTGTTTACGATATCGAATTTGATTCAGAGATGTGTGGTACACATTCGACTTTGCCCATTCTTTCCCTCATATGTTAGCTCACTCACAGATACAACTGCCTCGCTAGCAGTCTTACCTCCTTCCTTCCTTCTTTTGAAAATAGTTCTCAACGTTTGTTTTAGGTGCTTGTGTGTATTGTAACATCATGCTCTTACATCAAACATTTTAAAGATGACAGTTTGTGTTTGAAATATGTTTTCATTTGGATGAGGTTTCACAACACACTGGTTGATGCTATCTTGTGCATAAAAAGAAGTGGATAGCTTATTTCCAGAGATGCACATTTCCACATAACAATCAAGGAAAAGGATTATAGATTTTTCTACTAATGTAGTGATTCAGGATGGTAAATTAAGCTGACAATGCGTGTATACTCTAAAGCATAGATTATATTAGGGGCTCTAATAACCTAGCTGTCGACGGACCCTTAAACCCTAATCACTCACTCACTCACTAGATTATATTATATTGGATTGCGTTCAGCGAGCTCACAAATAGCCATGGAGGCCCGTAGACATTGAACACGTCAATAGAAATATACAAACATGCCAATGGAAATGTACAGTATAGCATAAAACACATTATATACAGACACAAAAAAACAAACAGGGATAATTGAGAATCACAATCAAATCTTCCGGACCCGGGCCGGGTGGTACACTATAACCTATTCTCGAGTTCGGGCCAGGCTTGGGCTTGTTTGAAGCGCGGGGGGGGGGGGGGGGGGGGGCAGGACCGAACCTAAGAATGTCGGCTCATGCACACCTCTAATTCCTTGCGTGAACGCATTTTGAGTCCTTCTGTATCGGTGTAAGCCCGATCGACAACAGCTGTATTTCACTATATCATCGCACATCGCAGTGTTCTTCTTCTTCTTCTTCTTCTTCTTCTTCTTCTTCTTGTTCTTCCTTTATGTCAGGCGAGCCACCTCTACGAACTTTAAATTCCTCACTGCGTCCTTTGCTCTTTTTAAACAACAGTTTACTTTGTGAGAATTAATTGAGATGAACTATATTGCTTCCCTAAACTTAGTGAGAGAAGTGTTTCATCTCTTCAAAATTGTCCCATCTAGATTTCTTGTCACGTTCAAATATTGCATAATAGGAATGTTGATGTCTTGTGAACAACTGTTTCGTGGACAAATCAGTCTTTGTTACTTAACATTTTATTAACATACACATACACAGGGCTATAGAAGCTGAATTTATACAGTGGTGTTATCCTAGAAAGTCAGTTGATGAGTTTTATACTTGGCTCTATTACATATTCAAATTAAGTAAACGGCGACCGGCAAAATATCCAAATGAACGCGCGGCAATCAAATCTCGATATCGAATTTTTAGGTGGAATACCACATTCTGTTTTTATGTCTTTCTTATGTTGACAAATAGTATTCGTAAGACAGAGGGTTAGGAATACATGAACAATATTTTTACTTTTGCTAAATAAAGCAATATTTTTATAGCTTTCAAGCAAATAACTACGAGTTACTGGTTAAGTGTTACAACAGCAACATAAAAAGTGCAAAACTGCTTGCTTATATTGTAAGGAAGCCACTTTCTGTGTTTACGGAAGAAAGAAAAAATACACTATGTAAATTAGAAGGAAAGGTTGCAGCGTTTATTCCGTGCCTTCTATTGGCTTCTTAAGTAGCTGGAAACGAGCCAAATGTAATAATTTCCCTTTTAGGCATGTTTAAGAAGGATTAGTGACAAAGAATGTGTGCTAAAATCACAATACGAGTGTAACGCCGAATAAGAGGGGGAGAGGACACATAGCAACTGTAACTAAGCAACACGCAAACCAACTGCCTAAATGTTCGCCATTGACGCCTTCTTCTCGGGCTAACAACTTTCTTTAGGTATGTAAGTATTGCTTAAATAAAGGGCCAAAAGGAAACGAAATGAAGTTCCAAGTTTAGTTATACTATCATGAAAGGTGATAACTTAGCACTGTTATCTTTGTAGGACATATGTAGCGCAAACATTAGAATTGATATTGGTGTAGTGTTGATTTCAGTATAAACCGAATTATATTTTGTTAGTTAGCTCCTAGGCATTATTTAGAAATTCAAGATGTTGATTATGCCGTATGCTATAAAGTAAATATTGTAGTCAGTTTTACTCAATTGAAGTAGTCGGTTAGATATTATTTTGCCCAAATTGTGGAAGACATTTTGATTAGGTGCTAGGATATACCTAAGAGTTTTAATTCTTTTTTCCCCTTACTTTACATTTACTTATGATACACATAGACACTCGCATTATCAACATACACTATTATTAAATACTATTAAGCCATGTTAGAAAAAAAGACAATTACAAAATAAAAGTGAAACAAAAAACCCGTACAAGGAATAAAAAGTTTCAACAGTATTTCTCTGGCATTTTATTTTAAAATCTTAACTAAAGGTTACATATTATTTTTCATCAACTGTTTATAAAGTGCATATAAGAATACATCTTTACCACCGCGTTTAGTGAATACGACAATGTATTGTAAAGTTATGAGCCCAAAAATAATTAGAATGCATGGACTTACTTAATCTAGATTTAGCGCTACATCAGAATTAGGTGTTTCAAAACCCTTGTATTCCAAACTTGATAGTTCGATATGTATACTGGGGGTGGCATCTGTAGAACTGCGTGTTGTACTCGCGATGGAATCTCTCTGGACCATTAGTAATGCGTGGCTGTGATGTAGGTTCTGCTGCCCACAACTTCGGGAAAACTTACTTTTTCGGCCACGTTATCTAGAATGAATGTCATATCAGTCATAGGCTCTAGTTGTACGAAACCATCTTACATCTTCGGGTGGCAAGAGTGAGTGAGTGGATGAGTGAGTGTGTCGGGTTTAAGGGCCCGTCGACAACTTGGTCATTAGGGCCTGGGTGGCAAGAAACTCAATCCGAAGAAATATTTCAACCAGTTTCTAATCTCCGGATTGGAATTGTTATACTCTCGTAACAGAAGTTCTTTTCGTATACGTCTAAACTAAGCCTGTCCTAAATGAAATCTGCAACCTATTAATCTTGATGTGAGGAAACGCGTACGTAATAGCAGAGTGTGCCGTAACTTCAAAATATAATAATTAAAATTAACAAACAACAATCAGCTGAAAGCTGAGCCTGAGTACGGATGCTTGGAATACGCGTTAATGTGATGTTACACATCCAGGACCTCTGGATTTGAAAGCTAACATACTCGTACTAACCATCAGACCACAGAGGTAGTCGCACTTTCAAATTATTGCACTGTAATATGGAATATTACAATATACTGGATTTTTCATATGAGTGATGTGTAAAGTAGCTACAGGAACACAAGTTTCTATTTTCTGTACAGTTTATATTTTAGAAATAAATAACTTTCGACATAGAGTAGAATAAAATCAAACGCTACACTGTAATAATTGAATTATCACATTAGCACAGTGGCGCGTATGGCCACGAGTTTACCTAAACTTTTTTCACTCTTAACTTTCAACCCTTGTCCTCCACCTTGTGTGAAGGAACAATTAAT
This sequence comes from Tenodera sinensis, assembly GCA_030765045.1. Lineage (NCBI taxonomy): Eukaryota > Metazoa > Arthropoda > Insecta > Mantodea > Mantidae > Tenodera > Tenodera sinensis. The sequence goes on along the minus strand of CM060966.1, from coordinate 132,612,790 downwards.
TACTAATAACAAATGACTTTAAAGGTAATTCGCGCATTACGTATTCGATTACATTAGCATGTTAAAACCCAAAATTGTAATTAGATTAAATTAAATGCTATACTTAGTATTGCCTACCAGTTAAAATTATGATGCAATATGACCGTTTCATTGCATTGCACTCTTGCACTTCTGTGTGAAGTATAACAACTTTTGGTTATGTCGGTCTAGTTGACTCAGTTGGTTAGACGTTGGCCTACTGATCCCAAGGTCGTGGGTTCAAATCCGGTCCAGACCGATGGTTTTTAAGTGTACTTAAAAACGACAGCTCCATGTCAGTAGATTTACTGGCATGTAAAAGAACTCCTGCGGGACGAAATTCTGGCACACCGGCGACGCTGATGTGATCCTGGCAATTGACAGCGTCGTTAAACAACAAAATATTTTGACTTTTGGTTATAGAAGTCATTTCGAATAAAAAATGTTATGCTGAACATTGATGCAAATTTAACAAATATGTCTACGCCGTAACATCTTTGATAATAATGATTAGCAGAAATATTTCATATTTTATTTGATTAACCTGCATCTCTACATTCACAATTAATATGGATGTTTCAACATATGTAAACTCTTGAGATAGACCAAGGCAAGAAGGATATTTAATTGTGCATTTTAAAAAAAGGTTATAAAACTTCGGTAGCGCAGACTGGGTAGACACTAGAATGACCATTTAGGTGCCAGCAGTTCCGTGCCACTATTAGGACAGCAGAAAGGTAAGACAAGAAGAGGGACACTTCCAAAATGGTCACGCTCATCTCAGACATGCTCTCCATACTACTCGCACACTTTATCTTGAACCTTACGAACGGTGTAAGCCTGTGCTTTGCCCAAGTAATAACAGCATCGTTTTCCATACTCCAGTGTTACCACTTGTGCACTTCACTGTATAGCGTTACGTTTTTGTTCTCTTCCTTTATCATATCGGTTTACTTTGTTTTACTTCTGTGTTTAACCAAGTCAAACAGTAACTTGAAGCACATTCAGTATCGACACCGCAAATTCCTGTAAATAGTAGAAGAAGCTGTCACATGTTTGGCCTTTTACTTCAGCTGTTGGTTAACCTGGAAAATACAATTGCGGAAACTAAACCTATCCTCTATGATAGGCATTTTTTATCTTAAAAGTTCCGTTCAGATACACTGAATTTAACAGCCGTTCATTTTTTCAAGGAATGTATAAACGTGCATGTGCGGAGGACCCTGGTTCGATTCCCGGTACCAGCATGGGGATCTTTCCCCCGCTGGAAGGTCTGGCACGGGGTGCACTCAGCCTCGTTAGGTCCCGGGGGGGACCAATTGAGGAGCTACTTGATGGAGAAGTACCGGCCCCAGGTCGAGAAGGCCGCATAACTGGCCGGGAGGGCTCGGGACGCTGACCACGTCCCACCCTCCAGTACTGCAACCCCACCAATGACGCCTGTAGTGGGCAGAGGTGGGAGACGCAGCGGCTGGGCGGCAAGCCTTGGCCCTTTAGGGGCTGTTGCGCCGGGGTTTAGTTAATAAACGTGCATACTCGTCTCTCCTTACTTGATTATTCCAAAATATTCTATATTAGGGTAAAATGCATGTGTTTTGCACAGAATAATATCTTAGTTACTACTTTTTACTTTCTCTACTGGTAAGTAGGGGAAGTATTGTATTCCACCCAAAAATTCTATGTCGAGATTTCACCGGAAATACATGTTTTGAGGCCCCCTGAATCCAAAAAAAAAAGCCTTTTCAGAAAAAGGTCCGTGTGTGTGTCAGTCTGTCAGTCTGTGGACAGCATAACTCAAAAACGAAAAGTCGGTTAAAAACCAAAGTTGGTATTTAAGTTTAATGCCTTTCAAGGATGTGACACGAAGATTTTGAAGAAAATAGCCCCACCCTAAACTACCCTTTACATGGAAATTTTTTCGAAACTTTTGATTTTCTTGAAAATGGCTCTAACGATTTTGACTAAAATGTCATATGTTTGAGATATTTTGATGAAAAATGTAATGTATATCTTGAATTTTCTGGCTATAGCCCCTGTAGTCGTATTTACTCTGGACGACTTTTGCATAACTGGCAAACCGTCAGAGATAGACCAAATAATACTATGCAAAAAATGTAGATCTTGCTAAAATACACAATTTATGTCTCAATAAATTTTCTTGTAGGTTGAACCATTTCGGAGATATTCCTTGTTATGTGTGTGAGTTTCGGAAAACTTCGTGAAACTTCGGAAAGTTTCGTGAAATGGGTCATCGTTGTTCATTTCTTTATATGTTACGTGTGCAAAGAGAACAGAATCTCAAAGCTTTAAAAGATTTGACTATCGCACAAAGCCTACTCTATTCCAATATTCCCCTAGCACCTACAAGGAAATAAACAATAAGATAATTTGTACAAATGTTTATTTTAACTAACACGAAGAAGATATAGGAATAAGAGTTTGTAAGAATGGTTAGTACGAAAGTAGAGAAAGTCATGTTAGTGCAACACATCAGATTTTTCTTCTAGTAACATACATTTGTATTGTTGAGCTTTAACGTTGAATGCTAGAAGATCCTGCAAGTGTTAAGAATTCTGTCTTTTGTTAACAAACTTAATCCAGAGGAGCCTGATGATGCAACTGCTCCTAATAAAACGGGTATCTGGCAATATAACACGCTGCTGTTATGCTAGCATTGCGAACCTGATAATGTGGAGTGCATTTGTACTAGTTCTCAGAAAAGGAGCAATAAACGTACTGAAATTTAAATAATTATGGAGTCACTGAGCCCTGAGTTTATATCGCTCTGTGGAAACCGTGCTGGTGGTACCAACTTGAACGTTCAATGCTTTTCCTGTATTCCTAATTTCACCGTTTATCTCTTCCATTTTAAACCACCACTTTCTTGCAGGTCATAGTAATAAACCTCGAGCTCTGAGGACAAAGCATTTCTGGCTCTATGCCAAGTTTAAAGTTCAACTACGGAAGGTACCTTAAAACAAATTTGTTCAAAATGAGTGTTGGTACTCCACTAACATGGCCGTTATGATGATAATCCTCATTGTTATTGTTGTTGTTATTATTATTGTTGTGAAAAATTACAAAAATCAGTCCGGTTACATTTCAATCACTTTATTGTCTTCTAAAATGTTAACACAAATGCAGTTTTCTTCTCGTCGTTAACACAGTCTAGTCTCATGCTATCACAACTAAACTTTTACTTCTCGTAATCTTGCCCAGTCCTTTTAGTGTCTTCTTTACTCTCTCTGTCTCTCATACTCTCACTGGATGCTACAATCACTCGGCGCTCGTTAGAATCTTCTTTATGACGATCGACGTGTCTTTCGCTCGACGACACACACACTCATGTCTACAACTCTAACTCGCTCCTGTCTCCTGATCTCATATAATGGGAATGACGTCACAGGACCTTTCTCGACTTCTACACACACGCCAGCGATTATGTGACCAGATCTTTCTCAAAAGTTCTCGAGAAAGCCCCTTTTGTGTAGCCGCTTCCATTGTTGTTTGCCACGTACTGTTCGCCAACGGAAAAAAAGTCGCTGACAGGAATTTTCTGTTATTATCTGTTTGGAAACACTGCAACAATGACACCGAGTGTGTGTAACAGAGAAGGTATACTACACAAGGAGTAAAGCTATTCAAGAAACTGCCTTAGAGTAATAAACAAGGAGGGTGAGGCAAGGTGTTACACTCCTGTCTAATAGGCAATTTCCACACGCACTTCGTTGCCCGGGCACTTTCTTTGCTGTGGCAAACTGTACATACAAACAGATGCGCGAGGCCTGACCTTGAACACCTTTGCCCACTCGCGGCACGGCATGGGGGTATGAAGCAGCTTAGCCTCGACAGTCCTTTGTTGTGTGCCGCGCCCGGCGTCATATTTATTATTATTACTATTTATCATTATTATTATTATTATTATTATTATTATTATTATTATTATTATTATTATTATTATTATTATTATTATTATTATTATTAATTTCATCTATGAATGGTGTCTTCGAAAATATGAAATACTACCGTAAATGAACACGAGGTCTGTCAATGTAAAATTTTTAATCTTTGCAAATGAAGGAAAACTGAGGTTGGAATATGCAAACAAAGGCAGGATACCTCTGTATCGGTGCAAAATCCTGAACGGAAGCCCAAGTCATGTAGCCGTCTCAAAACCTAATGTGCCGTGGGGGAAGTACTGGAGAGCGGCTCGAGTATTTTTTGACGCAAATAATTTCACATTGCGCATGCTTCGACCCTGCTGGCCCGGTTCGCGAGATGAGATATATGGTTCAATTTTCCACGAAGACACTTCATTAATAATATTATAATGCGGAAATGAAATGTAGATAGGTTACTATTTCAAATGAATATGCAAATGTATTTATTTGATTGATTTATTTACTCAATCTAATGCTTAGGCTGTTGAACAATTGTCATTAACCTCCTGGCTTCCCAATACGGTTGTCTATTTGACTCGTCCCAAAATTTTTAAAGAGCGGAGCATGTAGTAAGATGTTCTCAGCTTTGAATTTCATCTTCTTGGCGCAGCATGCAGTTCGGTGAGGAGAGATATGCAAACACATTAATAATTTGCGCTAATCCGTGAGAAAAAAGGAAAAGCAAGCACATATTATACACAGGGTACTGGCGGTATTTGCTGAAAGACATTGTTAGCATTTTCAGAACACAACTTTTGTTTCACAAATTTGAAAGAGCGCTGTGATAAATGTGAAACTAGGGTGTTCTGTGAAAGAACAGTTGTTATCAAATGTGGTTGATGTACAAAAAAGTTGTTTCACACAGTTTTTAGTGACTATCATTATTGCAGTATATTTGTTCAAGACTATCAATGTACTTACCTTACTGTAAATTAAGGTCGGAAATTACACTTATCATTGTTAGTATAATTAGCATTCAGGAAGAAAGCATGTTTCACGCCTCCGTTCTATGAATTCATTTTTCTCACAAACCAATTACATTCGAGTGGCCAAAATGTGCAGAAGCAGTTATTTTTAAATATTGAACACCATCAAATAGAACGATTACGGCTTTTTTCTGTCTCTTCAGGACGATTGCTTTCGGAATCCATCACAGAAGCATAAAGCTGTAAATTAATTTGTATACCAGCTGAGAAACTTCACGCCGTGCAGCAGAGGCGAAGAAGTTGCAGCCCCATTCAGGCGTATGTATGAATGGCGAGTTCTAAGAGGCTGCAGGTTTACATAGCGCATTCGATTCGATTAAAGTGCGTATAGTTTTGATGTTTCCAGGCGTAGTGGATTGTGGGTTCCAGTGGGTGTATGTATCTAAATAAAAGGAAAATAACAATCCTTTTTATGGAAAACCGCCCTAGAAAATAAAAATGTCTTTTCTCAAAGTAAGTATTAGCAATATTTACAATATTTTCTTATTTTAATCTACAATTATATAAATTCGGAATAATTGCTTGAAGAATAAAAACTGTATTTCAATGTTCTATAAAAAATTATTTTCTTGTTTAACGACGCTGTCAATTGCCAGGATCACATCAGCGTCGCCGGTGTGCCGGAATTTCGTCCCGCAGGAGTTCTTTTACATGCCAGTAAATCTACTGACATGGAGCTGTCGTTTTTAAGCACACTTAAAAACCATCGGTCTGGGCCGGGTTTGAACCCGCGACCTTGGGATCCGTAGGCCAGCGTCTAACCAACTGAGCCACCCAGACCGATCAATGTTCTATAAGGAGAATGTGCTTAAAATTATAATTTCCGTATTAATGTGTGTGTCGGTTCAATATTTCACAATTAATTTCATTGTGAACTGTGTTTCTTTGTTGACTACTTCTTTTTCTTTCTTTTATTGCTTTATTTAATAGTCCGTTTAACTTCCATGGTTATATCGAGGATTTTGGCTTGAGAAACAACATGGTGCTAAATTCGTTGAATTGTATTTATTTAACGTAGTTTTGTTTTAATTTTTGCTAAGGAACACGTAACCTCCTGCGTAGGTATAATGTGTTCATGGCCTTATTGAAATCGTTTCTTTGGAGATATATTTTATCATGATTAATGTGAATCATATAGAGTTTAACGTAACGGTAATGATTAAAGAAACAATGTGCATGTTATATATTTTAGGTATATTTTCTACTGCGGAATGATATTAGTGAACTTGGTCCCTTTGTTCTTAGGTACGCATGAAACAATCAACGAAACGTTGTATTCGCAGAGTTGAGATTTTCTTGTTTGTAACAGCTTCAGGAAAGTTTGTCCACATATTTCAGAGTTTGCCTTACAAATTGGATAGCTTATACAAGATGAATCATACAACCATGCAATAGATTGGTAATTCTAACAATCAAACTGGTAGGGCAATCATGAAATGTTTGCTTAATTGTCTGGTACAATTTGATGTTTTCAAATATCATGCTTTCTAAGTGGAAACATGCTTTGTTTTCTCCCCTTTCCTTATACTTTCTCTACTATGTTCTTACAGAAAGTAGAGCAAGTATAGTATGCACCCTAATATTCGATAACGATATTTTATGGATATACACTGGATACTGACTGACTATCCCTCCGACTTAAGGAGTGGAATCTGAATCGTTAGGTAAGCTTCTCCAAGAAAGAAGGTTGGGCATCCCTGTTGCAGAGGGAGGATAAGGAATAATCCTAGTGGAAGAAAAACTTCCCAATCTCCCAGCCCGGAATCGAACCAACCCTTTGCACAGCAAGCAGGTGCTGTACTGACTGAGCTACGGGGTCAGCCTGTGTATATTTTGAATTGTCTAGGTCTTTGAAATCTTCTTCATTCTGTATGAGTATTGTACAATTAGTAAATCGTAAGAGATCGTATGAGATCGATGCAGATGTACACCTCGTTAAAGCGCACAATTTATCCCGATTAATTACCATTCTCAGATATTCTTTGTTATTGGTTTGAATTTTCAGACACATATTTTCCTCAACTGGAAAAACAATATTAGTTAGCCATCAGTATGTGAAAGTCCATTCTCTTTGCATAGGCAAGAGAGTAAAAAAGAATAACGACTTTCCATTTGAGTAAAGTTTAGGTATTGGAATATTCAGACAAATAACAAGAAATATATCGGAAATAGTCCACACCAAAAAAAAAAAAAAAAAAAAAAAAAAAAAAAAAAAAAAAAAATGAATTTGGTATAAAATGTGTGGATTTTTTATGTCTCTTACGGTTTACCAGTTATACAAAAGTCATCCATAATGAATAGGGCTTTTGGGGGCATTCCCAGAAAGCTCAACATATAGGTACATTTCATTTTGTATAAAAGTGCCTTAATCATATGGTATTTTAATCAAAATCTTTAGACACATTTTTGAGGAACTGTAGTTTCGCAAAATGTTCCATGTAAAGGGTGATGTGGGGTTAGTGAATTTTCTTAAAAATCTTTGTGTCGCAACCTTGGAATATGCTGAACTTAAATACCAAGTTTGGTATTTAACATACTTTTTGTTTTTATTTATACCGTTTACACACAGTGGGGGGAGGGCACCAGTGTGGTGCACCACAGCGTGTTTAAAATGAAGTGCATGGTGACTTAAACATGTTGCTGGACTTTTAGAAATGGTGGCTCGGAAGAAATGAATGTTTATATAGAATGATTCAAAAACCGAAAATGTAATTTTTACTTAAAATTTTAGTCTTAGGCTTCCTAATACACACCACTGCTGGTCGAACAGCAAAGGTGGAGGCTGACCCCGTGGCACAGTTGGTGGAGCACCTGCTTACTGTGCAAGAGGTTCCGGGTTCGGTTCCCGCTGAGGGAGGGGGGTGGGTGGGAATTTTTCTCTAGCCAAGATTATTCCCAATCTTCCCCAGAGTCTGGAAATGTGATTTTAACGTATAAACTCCTTAAATCCCTAAATCCACAAACGGGCTTTATCTTGAATGACCACTCGCATTTGCATTCATTTCTGATAAAGAAAGGGCGGTGTAGCAAACTGCCTATTTGCGTGTCCGACAGAGATAACATATGTAACAGACTATAAATAAACTCAAGTTGCATGTTGGAAATATCGACTTGTGTAAACCGATGCAACACGACGCGAGACTTAGAAATATTCTGCATCTCCCAATGCGATCAATAATTTTTCCGTGGCTGTACAAGATTAAGACTAGTGTTATACACAATGAACCATTTAAAAAATTAGGAGCTTTAGTTCAGTATTGCATATATGGACTTTAAACTATGCTTTAAACTTTTGCGTAGCCTAATGAGAAACAAAAATACAGATATATTTTTAAGAGTGTGTACCTTAAAACATTTTAAGTTGCGACGACAGAAACTTTCTCGTTAAAGGATAATACTAGGTAGTATTAACACAAATTGCATGTTTTAACAACTTGCACTTTTTTCTCTCTTCTAACTTTACTATTTTTAAACATCGCCATTTCTCGCGAAACTTCTGGTGGGACCAAATTAAGATATTTATCTTACGATTTCGTGAGAGGGAGGCGTGACAGTAATTAAATGTAAAATCACATTTGGCCGAAGAGAGTACATTTCCTTGCAAGGAAATCGATGTTTGTCTTGAGCGTGCCGTGCGACAAAGCGTTTAGCAGATAGTTGCACGCGACGGAGTTGAGTGACAGCAGTCCCAAGTCGAGATGGATGAGCATGTGTCTGCAAGCATGTGCCAGATAGGGGCGGTGTGTGACCAGCACCGACCATCACAACGACCTTATATAAACCGGCGCCGTGCTTTGTGCCAGCCACAACTCCACATCACTTCATAACATCTCAACTTCGCAACTCTCAAAAATACCACAGGAAAGTCCATGTTACAGGCGTGTGAAACAAACAAGTGGTTGATATCACGTGCTAACTTGAGGAAGTGGCAATTTAAATTTAGGTGTTCCATACTAAGCCCTCTCATTTACTGAATAAGCTTCAACCAAACCCAGCGATTATAGTCTCTTATTTTTCATATTACCTGATACTGCAGTGCTGTACGTGTATTTAATAAAAAACACAGTGTCATTGTTATCAATTAGTGGATTCTTGTGTCATCGAGTGAAGTCCTTGAAAGAAGTTGCAGAATTGTATTTTCAATCTAGAGCACTTATCAAAGTTTCACAAAGTTGTCATCATGTTCGTGTTGGGTCCGCATACTGCTGGTGATGATGATACTAGCGCTTCTGATGACGATGATGTTGGAGATATTGTACAGGTCAGTTAATCTAGTTCCAGCACTGCTTTAACGTGAAATGAAACATTCGTTTTTCAACTGCAATGTACTATATTTTTATTTTGTTGCAAAGCAAGACAACATTCATAGATAATCTGTTTTCGTAAATAATATTTGATATGTGAAACAGCGTATTACATTATAAATAAGCAAAGCATGCGTTCTTTCGCTAGTAGATACATTTCAAGTAGTTGATGCAAATTTATTCCTGACGGATAAGATGCATTTAGTACCTATCCTAAATTAATTTATTTAGCATCACTATTATAATTAAGAAACAAATCAATTAGAACCGGTTTCGACCTGCAGATGAACCGAACTCAGTTGTTGGTGCATGACTACTATGACAAAAGATTTAAAATGACTAAAGGAAACTGAAGGCTTAAAGGCATCAATAAATATTTTTCAACAAGAAATCTTGTGTCTATCTTAAATGCCAAAGTTTTTATAGAAGTAACTTCTTTTTCTACCGCGGAGTGGTAGTTTTAGTCTCGGACTTCTCCAGATTTGAACATGAATTTTTGTTTCATTAAATTTTGGAAATTATATTTTTGTAATAATTAGAAGAAATTGATACATTTAGTAAGATTTTTAGTGACCACGTATAAAGGAAGTCGATATTTCAATACCAGTATAAAAATTGCCCTTTTTAGCTACTGCCTCATGTATCTTGTTCCATGCCGTATACAAATTACATTATTCTAAAAATTTGGAACGCAATATAGGTTGAAGTTGTAGCAAACGTGTTCATTGCATGATGAACATCTGAATGTTCTTCTTTTTGTGGCATTGAAAACTACATCGGTTTCTGGGAGTTAGATGACTGAGAGTTAACTAGTATGTGCGCAAATCGAAAATTACTATCATACAGTAAATGTTTTGTCCGTGCAGTAAACTAAAAGGTCTGAATACTCCAGTGAGACATAGTATCACACATCCTTCCCCCGTAATTTGCATCTTACACCATTATGAAGTATTACTCATTGTATTCTGAAGTATTTCAGTATCATATATGGGTACTGCCGGTTTCATTTATGGGTATGAAAGATAGCTACTGATTCGTAGAGTTCCGTTTTTTGCAGTGTTTGGTTGCGAAACAAATTTCAACATAGTGTACAGAGTTTAGGGTATAGAGCAAATGAATTTACAAAGTACCCCATAGATCTTTGAATTCCAATTTAAATCGCAAGTCACGAAAACTGCTACTAAACTTAGAGATTGAGTATAATTTAGCAGAACTTATAGCTCTACTGATGTTATTCTTTTGGTTAGCAAGCGAAAATAAAGTTCCTTATTACAATGAAGTCTTCTTCCGAATTAACAAACGCCGAAAAAGAATGATCTGCCCGATTTTTACGCCATCTTTAATTAAGTAAACATCAGGTAGCTTTTGCAAGTGTTCAGAATTCTTTCTTTCTCTTATTTTTATAACTAGGGCCCGGATTTTAAGTGGAATATACCTTTATTTTAGTTTTCTGTTGTTCCATTTAGATCCCACCTTAAATTTCAATGGTTATAACTACGGCCCTTCCTTTGTAACATATTGCCTGAAGGCAATGGTGTTAACTCGTATACAGTGGGTTTTGGATCTTTGGGTTTTTGTACATTAGATCACATTCACACTGTCATTCATACTTTCAGACTCTGGGCAGGATAAGGAATAATTTTAGATAGAAAAAATTCCCACTCTCTAGCCAAGAATCGAAGTGGGGACGCCTCTACAGCAGGCAGGTGCTCTACCAACTGAGCTACGGGACCAACCTTTTATGTTTCTTGTATGATTAAAATAGGGGTTTTTCTTTTCCTTACACTGAATTATGTGTTCTCCATCGGCCCATATGGCATGTTCGGCGACCGCTGCCTTGTCTGTCTGTCACAGCCGGCAGCATCTCTTGTGTTCTGTGAGTCTGGTGTTGACGCTGCGTTGGGTGGTTAATGCTTGAACATGGTTATATGTTACGAACAGTTGGCGGCACTAATGCAATCTAACGGATGGAATATCACCAAATATAACCAGACTGCATCAAATGAGGGGAAAAATGTCAAGGTTGTTTTTGGGGTATCTCAATAAGCTGTGCCTACTATACAAGATCACCTGTTGAAGAGCGTGTGCCAGTTATTTTATATGATTTTAACTTCAGCAATTTAGTAGCTGTTCGCACAGAGCCATAGGAAATGTCTACCAGTTGTGAAAGACGCCTAAGCGATTTTGTGGGGCGGGACTTCTCCAAACGATGGGCCTATGTCATCTAATGTTTCTTCGGTAAGAACTGTACGCCGTCTTTTAGATTTCTTAGCCTGAACACTTCCTATGGCCCGAAATTTATTGTAAAGTAGATAGATTGTTGTGCGGCCTGGAACTTTTACGCCTGGAAATCTTTCTGCAAATTGCACATTCACTTGGCGAGCTGAGTTAACACATACGAATCATAAATACACGCTGTGCAATAGAAAACAAATGCTGAGCCATATTACACTTTGTGACTAAGTAAGGACAAAATAATAAGTCACTCATAATAACTGAACCACGTCACATCACCATCAATTCAATACTGCAGAACAAAACCACGTCAACAGCGTGACCTTGTTTACAGCAGCAGTCTGTTATCATGTTTCTACACGCCCAGTGGAAGAACACCGCGCAGCCCGTTCGGAGATATTTTACTTTCCCGTTATTAAGCGGTATGTTAACCACCATATTCGTTTTTTATACAACAGTATTACATTTTTACCTCCAAAATGATTTGATTTGAATAATGTTTTCAGTATTTGTAAATCACCAGAAAACAATAAGCTTCAATTGCTATAAGATGCTTTCTCTTCAGTATCCAATAAATCATATCATATATAATGAATGACTGGTGTGTCTTATAAAGCATATTTTAGATATATATATTTTTAACGTTCTTTCACCTGATAGATCGGACGATGAAATAAATGGCTCAGATTATGTTCAAATGAGCCCGGGATCTATGTATAGAGCTTAAACTTACGCAAGAATTGTCTTCTCAGGGTATGGGAAAATCCCAGTAGAAAACCTTATCCTTATCCTAAGATCGAACTCGGGACCTCTTGAAAGTGAAGCAGACACGCTACTCCCACATCACAGGTAGCCTTAGATGTATTTGCATTACCAATTCCGTGCAAATACTTTGATCAGTAAATTAAAGAATTGAAATCAATATATTGTGCAGGACTTTTATTGTCTTTCTTATCTTTTTACTTTATCTACTACGTATAGTATAGAGGAAGTATTGTATTCCATCCAAAAATTCGATGTCGAAATTTCACCGGAAATATCTGTTTTGAGGCCCCTGAATAAAAAAAAACATTTTTAGAAAAAGGTCTCTCTCTCTCTCTCTCTCTCTCTCTCTGTGTGTGTGTGTCAGTCTGTGTGTCTGTCAGTCTGTGGACAGCATAACTCAAAAACGAAAAGTCGGTTAAAAACCAAAGTTGTATTTAAGTTGAATATCTTTCAAGGATGCGACACGACAATTTTGAAGAAAATAGCCCCACCCTAAACTACCCTTTGCATGGAAAATTTTTCGAAAATTTTGATTTTTTTGAAGATGGCTCTAACGATTTTGATTGAAATGCCATATGTTTGCGATATTTTGATAAATAGAATATATATCTTGAATTTTCTGGCAATAGCCCATGTAGTCCTGTTTACTCTGGATGACTTTTGAATAACTCGTAAACCGTAAGCGATAGACAAAATCTTACTTCACAAAAAATGTAGATTTCGCTAAAACGCACAATTTATGTCCCATTAAAATACAGTACAGCTTCAGAGTTACTTAATTTTCTATTGCTAGCGCAGACAGATGACTCAAATCCTCCGAGTCTTAGAAGCACGCAAGTAATTACTAATTGTTCATAAATCTGAGAGAGATCGCTCTGCTGAGCAGTACTTTGCTGGTATGTTCAAATAAGTCTGAAGAGTGATTCTAATATTTGAATAAATATGGAAGATATTTAGCATTTTATTCAACAGAGGTAAAGGGGGACAGTTCTCATGTCTGAAAATCAAGGGGAAACTCTTATGATGGACACATTTTGTTCCAAAGCCTCTCCTAAATCTCCTGAATGAACATGCTGCGACTGTTTTATAGAGTTGTAGATTTCATCAGGATCCATTTCTGTCAACTTTGACAAGAATAACTTCTCAGAAAACTCGTTGTAGACAAAAAGAAGTCTCCACGACTCTGTGGATAATCTATCCAACATAACAAAAATGGTTTTAAATATGTTACCATCAGATTCACAGTCGCTGATGACCAAGTGGGTGAGCGTCCTTAAAGCCAAATCCAAGTAGATTGACAAACCACAACCAGGACTTGAGGCGATATGAGAATAACTTCTCTCAAACTATCAGCCAGGCAAATTCTGGAGTGACCTCCGACCTTTAGAGTGACGTATGCTCTCGAAAGCTCGGAAGTCGTTCCAGAATTTACCTGGCTGATAGCTTGAGAGAACTTTCTCACAAACCAGTGAGCCAGTTTCATTTTCTGATTCAGAATCCAAATCACCGAAGAATTTCTTTCGTTCCTTCACATGTTTTGCTTTAGTTTCATTGACTCGGACAACTTGTCAGGTAATTTATGCTTTTCCCTCTCCCAACATATTGTACACTTCAAAACAGCTCATCATCTCATCTATGAAAGTTATAAGTTACAAGACTGCAGATATGTCAACTTCTTCCGACTGTAGGCTTGTACTCAATAGCACTGAAACATTCCAAAATACTCCCCCACTTTGTAGCCATGAATGCCATTTTTCGAGAGTTAAATTTTCGTGGTCCCCTGTTGCTTCTAATTCAATGACAGCTTTCTTATTTTTCTCTTAAAAATGCTTTAAGGACTCTATTGCCTGCAACCCAATTAGTATGTATGCTTTTACAGGCGTCTTCTCCAGCTGACTTTTAATGTAAACTTTAAATTCAAGTTTCCATCTTCGTAAAAACGACTGCAGAATTTTGCAGCTTTCTGCAAATTGTTTGTAACAAGACAAAAAAAAAAAAAAAAAAAAAAAAAAAAAAAAAAAAAAAAAATTGCAGCCATTTTACACGTGATTCCACTTGACCGTGTCAGATTTAGGGAAATAAGTAGAGTAAGGTGTGAAAAATGCCACGGAATTCAAGAACTTGATTCGGGTTGCAGTCCAGAGTAGATTCCTACTGTATTTGCAGCAGTATAATAACGTTGACCGCTCCAATTGTTTATGTCTCATCCATAAGAGCGGAGCAACTTAAACACAGCATGTCAATGCTTGCCCGGTATACCTAACTAAACCCAAGCGCAACAGCCCATGAAGGGCCAAGGCTTACCGCCTGGCCGGTGTCCCCCACTTCTGCCCACTACAGGCATCGTGAGTGGGATGAAGTACTGGAGGGTAGGACTTGGTCAGCGCCCCGAGCCCTCTCGGCCAGTTATGCGGCCTTCACGACCTGGGGTCGCTACTTCTTCATCAAAGCTACTCAATTGGCCCTCCGGGACCTAACGAGGCTGAGTTCACCCCGCGTCATGCCTCCCAAAGGGAAAAAAATCCTCACACCGGTACTAGGGATCGCACCCGGGTCCCCTGCGCCAGAGGCAAGCGCACTACCACTGCGCTACGGAGGCGGTCCTGTATGCTCAACATATGCCCAGCATTCTCCATATACTCTATAAATCGCCTTTTTGACACACCATCTCTGCTTACATATTGTATAATGAAACTCAACTGATCACAATGCAAAATATGGGAATAGAATTCACAGTAATGTGGAAATACTTTGAACGGCTATCTCCTTTATGATGTCATCTGTGACAGTCTTTCCCATTATAATTTATTCATAAGTACTAAATGATATACATGAAGTGAGTCCTTTACCCAGATTTCCATATTTGGTCATATGGTCTGCTAAGAATGGTTCACATTCAGCAACAAGCTCAAAAATATGAAGTGACAATTTTTGAAGGAACCAAACTGTTCTTCATTGCCAGAGGCTCCAGAGAGAGGCAGTTTGAGTTGAACAGAGATGTTGGTTCCCCCTCTCGGGCCTCATTACCACAGTACCCAGCCATAACATGGATTTACCTGCATGATGAGGGGTGAGGTCTTGGCTCTACTAGGTCTTCATTGCCACAAAATGACAATCCCCTAAGAAATTACTTTCACTGCAACCACTACCCTCTGGAGTACAGTTCTCCAATAGGATTTCAGTAGCGTATTTCCACTCTCTTCCACCTGCACCAACCCACGAACCCACGAGCAGTTAATATAAAACTAATTAAACCCCGGCGCGACAGCCCACAAGGGGCCAAGGCCTACCGCCCAGCCGCTGCGTCCCCCACCTCTGCCCACATTGGTGAGGTGCAGTATTGGAGGGTGGGACATGGTCAGCGCCCCGAGCCCTCCCGGCCGGTTATGCGGTCTTCTAGACCTGGGGCCACTACTTCTCTATCAAGTAACTCCTCCCCCCGGGACCTAACGAGGCTGAGTGCACCCCGTGCCAGACCTCCCAGAGGGGAGGATAAAATCCCCATGCTGGTACCGGGGATCGAACCCGGGTCCTCCGCGCCAGAGGCAAGCGCGCTACCAACTGCGCTACGGAGACGAGCAGTTAATATGCTGCACAGTAAAGTTAATCCTGACTGGGTTAAAGTGAATCCATTGGCATCCTGCTCCTTCAACTGTCCACTGCCAATTAGAGTACACCTATTATGGCAGTTACCTTCGTGTAACTTCGGGTTTGGTCCAACACTTTCCCTCCTTTTGTTTGGTTCAAGTAATTTCCTGTAGCTGCTCCGCTCATACATTTCCTGCCTCCATGTTGACATTCACTTTACGCTAAAACTTCAGCACATTAATAGATCAGGGAAGATATTGCAAAATCGTGAAAGTGATTGATTGAATTGGCTATGAAGCATTATATTAATTGCTATTTACATAATCAAAGTTGACAGCTCGTTCTAATGTGCTTGATATAAAATATGGAGTGCCACAAGGCTCTATCCTAGACCCATTTCTGTTTCTTTTATATATAAATGACATAACTGATAATATCCAAACTAACAATATAATATTATTTGCAGATGATACTAGCTTACTAATATCAGAAAGTGAAAACACAAAGTTAGATAAATCTCTAAATCATAGTAGTAAGGAATTGGTGAAATGGGTAAAAAATAACAACTTGGTTCTAAACACTGAAAAAACAGTTCATCTTAATGTAGAAACTGATTATCCAGGCTTGTGGGCCGTGGTCTAGTCAGGAAACCACGGCCCACAAGCCCGGATAATCAGTTTCTACATTATGACACCGGCCGTGAAAGCTTACGCGTTAGTTCATCTTAATTTTCATATTACAGATAGCGCAAAAGATTACATCCCTGAAGTAAAATTAGATGACAAAATAATTTCATGTAAAACAGAAACAAACTTTTTAGGCCTGTGGATACAAGATAATCTAAAATGGACAACTCATATTAAATATCTAGTAAACAAGCTAAGCAAGAACATATATGCCCTAAGAATTTTAAGAGAAAATGTTAGCCTTAACATAGTTTTAACAGCATATTATGCACATATACATTCCATAATTAAATATGGAATAATATTTTGGAGAAATTCTCCTGAAGCAAAAGAAGTATTTATTAAACAAAAGCAAGCCATACGCCTAATATGTAATGAAAAGAAATTATCTCCATGTAAACCACTATTTAGAAAGCTTGGTGTACTTACGTTGGCATGTGCTTACATACTGGAAACAGCTTTGTTTGTAAAGAAAAACAGATGCAGTTTTCAAAACAATGGACATATTCATGCACATTTTACAAGAAACAATCAAAATATTCACTTAACCTCCACTAGAACTACACTACGCAAAAATGGAGTTTTACATTCCTGTATAAGAATATATAATTCACTGCCTAATAACCTTAAAGATATAGAAAATGTTAATAAATTTAAATGCGGTGTGAAGGTTTTTTTGAAGGAACACTGTTTTTACACTAACCTAACCCCGGCGCGACAGCCCACAAGGGGCCAAGGCCTACTGCCCAGCCGCTGGCCACTACAGGCGTCGTTGGTGAGGTGCAGTATTGGAGGGTGGGACGTGGTCAGCGCCCTGAGCCCTCCCGGCCGGTTATGCGGTCTTCTAGACCTGGGGCCGCTACTTCTCTATCAAGTAGCTCCTCAATTGGTCCCCCCGGGACCTAACGAGGCTGAGTGCACCCCGTGCCAGACCTCCCATGCTGGTACTGGGGATCGAACCCGGGTCCTCCGCGCCAGAGGCAAGCGCGCTACCAACTGCGCTACGGAGGTGGTCACTGTTTTTACACAGTAGAAGAATATTTGAAATTTAACAAATACTCTTATGTATAATTGTACAAGTATTTATTGTAAATAAGTTTATGTAATATAATTACTTTTGATGTATCCTATATCAGTATACCATGTACAGTATCTTAATTTAAATGACTAATAAATAAAATAAATAATAAAGGTATGCTGTAGCGGAGGAAGTGAAACCCTCAAATTATTTATTGTATTTTCAAATTTAAAGTTTTAAGTTTATTTATCAATCTCATTTTCAATGCAAACAGGGATTAAAGACTCGATTTACCTTTTCTACGTTTGATTATTTTATTCCCCTGAGGCTTAAATATTAATATACCAGCAAAATGAGATACAGTTTTCCATTGGGAAACATTGAACTTGATGAACCGCCTATTGGAAGAAAAGTGTAGAGCATTACCAATAATTTTATCATCCTAGCCCATTTTTATAATGAATAAATCAGTAATTCGGCCAAAATCTGTTCAACAGATGTCTACCCAAGTTCAAGTGTTCTATCCCCATAATATTAATATCTTTAATGTGGGTGATTCATGGCAGTAGGTGTAAAGGATACTGGTCTGAAACTTCAATGTAATGTCCTTTTGATTTTTTTGTTTATCTCCTCATGTATAGCAGTATCTACTAAAATTTTTGCTGTGCAAAGAAAGTATAGTGGTTCACTTGTGAAGACCAAATTCAAGCAGACAGTCTCTGCCAAAAAGAATCATGTGCAATGTTTTCTGGGATTGACGTGGCATCCTCCTCACGAGTTTTTACCATGAGGGGAGACCTTAAATGGTAATCGGTATTGCCAGACATTGCAAAATCCGAGGAGCAAAGTTTGGAACAAGAGACGTGGATTGCTGACGGAGGCATTACACTTTTACATGATAATGTACTATCTCATACAGCTCATGCCATGAGAGATCTCTCGCTTAATTTTGGATGGAAGATCTTTGACCATCCACCCTATAGCCCCAACCTTGCGCCAAGTAACTTCCATCTCTTCCTCTCATGAAACACTTTCTGACAGGAAAACATTTCCAGGTTGATGTTGAGGTTCCAATGGCATAGACATTGGCAACAGACTCCTGTGGAAGTGTTATGCAAATGTTGGTGCACTGGTACAATAAATGCCTGAGTAATGGTGAATAATAATAAATTAATTCTGTTTAATTGCAAACTTCCAACATGCAGTCCTCCCCTGAAAAAAGTCTGCCCACACTCACGTCCAATATAACGGTAGGATTTGATTTTCATAAATGCTTATTAACATACATCTTAGATTATAAATGGAAAGTGAAAAATAACTGTCTAATAATTATTCTTTCATATTGATTTGTGTAAGCTAAGGTGGAAAGTAGAAGCAGATTTCAAAATTTTGTCGTTTTCACAGAATTTTGGTTTTACCTAGCAGACATATCATCACTGTGATTATTACAATGTCTGATCTTGTAATGAATTTATTTGATCTGTATCACATATATCCTGATGGATCTTTATGGCATTTTCTCTTATTCTGAGACATACCTGCCTTAAAACTTTAAGGTATTTAACACCGTACTGAGGGAGCTTGCATTTTATTTGCTCATTAGAATAATAATCATCTCCTAAATCAAATAATTCCCATGTGTTAATTTATAGGAGTTATAATCTATAACAACTTCAGTTTGCATTTACATTAATCAAGTGTCACACATTAGATTAAATAGTGTTATCATCCTCTAATAAACTCCAGAATGCTTGGCTAATGGCTGTAGCAAGAAACAAGGATTATTTTGGAAAGTTGAAAAGATTTGATCAGTTCAATGTCATAAGTTTTAAGAAATGACTTCTCACAGTAACTTTAGATTATTTTGAAGATCCATCAAGGTGTGTGCGTGCGTGTGCGTGTATGTATTCATTCAACATTTTGAGGTATCATATTGGCACAAACCTAATGCATTGGTCTAGGAAGTCCAGTATTTGTGGTTTGTACTCTAGCAGTGGCCATCATCTGCAAATCCCTGAAAGCTTGCCTCCAAATGTCATTTGATTTCTGTAGCAATAGTATAGAGTCAATGAACAAATAACAGGTAACATTCATAAATTATTACATAAAAATTGTTGAACTTAGGAATGGCACATATTCTATTGTATTGCAGAAATGGAGGGAAGAATGCGAGCGGAAGGCGAGGCGGGGTGAAATGGATCCACGACTGGAATTTACATTCCAGTTGCTGATAGATGCCACTGGCCTGCCTCGAGGGGAACTTATGGACTACATATTTGATGGGAATATGGTATGAAATAAAACAACTCATATGGTATATGAGAATTTTGAAAAGTTAAATACATTATCTTTTAACAAAAGCTAATGCTTTAGCAATGGAATAGTCTACTATATGTATCATTTTAGAATACCCAATAAGGCAATTAGTATGTAAGCACAAAAATTTCAAATAAAAATATCTTTCTGATCAAATTTCTTGACAATCCTCTCCAAATATACCAAGATTTTCCTCATAAATAGTTTCTGTAAAATTGTTGAGAATAGGTCAACATATAAAATTGATGGAAATGAAGTGTTTAAAACAGTGGAGCACATTGATAAATTGAAAAATATGTTGATATTTCTAAACATATTATGCTCTAACTTACCTGTAATTATGTTAATCACAGGAATAGTTTCAGAGAGTTCTCTCCATCATTTAGCTGTCAATCAACAGCTGAGCTGAGCTGAGCTGATTGGAGCAGAATGTGTTTAGAAATATCAACATAGTTTTCAATTTATTTAAGGTCAGCATACTCGTATGCATTTCTAAAGCCAATCAATCAAAGTAGTGTTAATGATAAAAGTAAATTCATTTCTTTATGCAATACTTGTTAAATATTATAAATATGAGTAAGTGCAGTTTATAGTTGTCTGATAATAGCTTAATTATTTTATTTCACAGCTGGATGAAATCAATCAGCTATTTCTACCATATATGCGAAACAAGCTTTTGTGGTTTTATCAGGAAGTTGATGAACCAGATCCCTTACCACCAACTGAAACAGTAAGTTTTGGTTTGTGATGTTGTTAGAACCCAGGTTAATAGATTTTATTGCTCAGCTGCTCCCTTTGTTGCTTAGAATCATGGATCCTGTTGAAATATAAACTTTTCATAGATCTCTAAAATTCTTGAGATATTCAAACATAGACACAACTGGGATGTATATCCATTGATATGTTTGCTCAAAATTAAAAAAAGTCTGATGTTATGCATATATGACTTCCTCTATGCATTCTTCAACAAACTAATTTTAAAAAAGCTTAGGGGCAGACATTTGCTAAGAATATTTAGTTAATTTTCTTACCTATGTTGGTATCACATGTATTATAACGTCATTGCTAATAAAAATAAATGTAAGAAAAAAGTCTGATTAAAATTAATTATAAACAACTTCAATGTATTTTACATTGCTAACAACATCATCATTGCCATCATCAATTTAATGTATGTTGTTGTTGTTGTTTTCTAGTGCCTTGCATCTGGCAATGAAGCCATTAGCATTCGTGCTTTCCAATACTTTTGAACTGTAGTTTCTTCTGATCTTAATGCTTCACAGGTCTTCAAGTGTTCTTCATTCATTTCTGCTGGATCGTTACACAGGACACATATTGGTGAGGCTGAGATACCAATTCTGTAGAGATGACTTGCTAAGCAGTCATGATTTGTCAATAGTCGGAAGGCTGCAACAGCTTCAATTTAATGTATGGATGATTAAAACTTATCTATTCAGTGCAGACTATCAGAGATGATGCTTGGTTTGGAAAAAAAACTTTATTTTATTGGAGGAAAGAAGTAGATTGAAAAGTCTGATACTTCATTTCCAATTTTTCCTCATCATATGGCTGGCATGAAAGAATTATTGAGTCCACTCTATAGTTTAAAATCTAGTATGCCTAAAAATGAAAAAAAGCAAAGATAAATCTCCTTAACAAGCAAAAATGATATACAATTTGTTCATAATGTAAGCACTGTGTTAAAAACCATAAATATAAACATACCAAATGATTCATAAGAATTATTTTATAATTTTAAACTGTGTATAAAAATTATACTTTTTTGATCATATGTTAAGAAGTACATTGTATTTAATTTAAAAATATGTATATTTTATCTGGCAGATGAAACCTGGTACTAGTCGTAGTGGTCAAGCTGCAGCACCCAAAGCAAGTGTACCTCCAAGCACTACTCCTAAGAAAAAGCTATTTCTTACAGATGGATGGCAAGTACCACTAAATGGAACTTGCATTTATATGTTCAGGCTGAACACAGGCAAACAATTACCTGAGGAAGGATTTCATAAGGTGTGTACAGAGCCAGAACTTCAAACAACAATTAGTGCATAGTTAGTTTGTCACTCATATACACAGCATCTAGTATTACAAGATAACTTAGGTTGTTATGTTTGTCATGGAAAATTCATACCATTTTATAAGAATAATATGTTTTTATTGCTAAAAATACTCTAGGGAAATTATAATTTGCACTGATTTATATACAATTTTTTGAGAAAGAAGATTTTGATAGAAGGATACATTTTACATGCCGTAGATAAGTTGATCCTGAAAAGCTTTTAGCTATCCTATTGTAATTCAGAAGACTGGATAGTGAAATTTTATAAATCCTCATATAAACTTGGGTGGATTGGTGTCCGGATTAATAACTATGTTAGTTTCTTCCGGGCTTGTAGGCAGAGGTCTAGAAGACATCGGCAATACAACTTTTCGCCAAGTACTGCACTTGACGAGATCTGACCAGTGCTGACAACGTATCACCTCACCCTGAAGATGCCAAGCACAGTATTTGGCAAAGCGTCGGTATCGTTGATGCCTTCTAGACCACAGCCTACAAGCCCAGAAGAAACAAACATATCTAATAGTTTAAAAATCCTCTATGAAAATGTTAGTAAGTATAGTAAAATTGGTTAATTAAAGGTTATAGAAAGACAAAGAAGTGTTAGTGCTAGGTTCCATTCAAGAGTTTTCTTCCTTCCTTATGAAGCTGTAATATCGCTTCCTAGTTATTACCTCGCCATTTGAAGCTGCAGTCGTTGGTGACGTGATGTTGTTGGTCACGTTGATGTGGTTTGGTGTGTTGTCTCCGGCTAGCTGAGCATTATCTCTTTATCTCGGGTTTGCGTGAGTGTAAAGGACAACCCAAGAACAACTTTGCACATCAATTTATTTTATATAAAATATTTTCGGGAGATATGCCGATTCTATATGTGTATCTGTAGAAGCATCGCAATCACATCTGCGCAGCACGAACTGCACGAACTCCCGTACTGCCCTCTGGTTGAGTACTGACTAGACGCTTCTCTCTTACCCACGCCAAGAAGACCGTTCGCTTCCAATTTGAATGTCATGACGTCATCCAAGAAAGCCTCGTATCCAAAATGTTATTTTCTTTTCCCGCAATTTGGAAATGTCCCTTTCTATTATAACATGTTCTTTTATGATTTTCAAATATATAATTACCTTTTTAGGAATAAACGATGTTTACTTTATATTTTATTAAATATATCGCGCGACTTTTTAAGGTTGGTAGACTTGACTTTCGAACGTATATTTTAAACTATGTGGTATGACGTCATGACTCGTTAATTTCAAACCAATAATGCGTTTATCTTACAAATTTAACGACTATTATTTACTCATCCGGCAATTAAATTAAAACGTGTCTTTTTCAAAAGCCCATTCGATCGGAAATCTAAATTTCGGTATCAAATGCCCCCATTTATATTATTTTATTATTTCATAATAAAATAATGTAAATGTCTTGCCCGAAAGAAAATTAAAAATTACTCCTGTATTTTGAATAATCGGCAACACTCCCATTATATACAATTTTCAATTACACTGTTTTTGAAATTGGTTATTAACACATTTTCTCATTAATCTTTTTTAACATGACAAACAATTGTATACTTGACTTAACATTAATCCTTAAATACTAATTACAATATGTTATGGTTTCTTCTGTGAAGCTTTTATATAAAGGTTAAATTTCAAGAGTCTTTCTTTATACTTCCTTCTTTTAGTTCATGTTTGCTCACTTCGCTCTCACTATCACTTGCACTGTGATTTTTCACTTTTGTTATTGTAACACATATCTGTACTAGATCCTTTAAGCACTAAAATGTACATATATTTATATAAATCCATTGCACTCTTTAGACAAGTTCTTTCTTTGTCTTTCTGTGATAACTATCTATACATCTAAATATTTTAACAAATGTTTTACAAAGTAAATATTCTGTTTTCTCTCTATGCGGAGATGAACATTTTAACAATCTTTCTGAAGCTGTTTTTGTGAGCTCTATACAATATATTTTTAACTCTTTGAAGTATATAGCAATTCACATTCTGCATTTTTCATGAATATGTAAGTATCTGACCAATGTATGGTTTTCAAGTAAGCTAACATTTACATTTTATCTCCAAGCTGATTAGGCACCAATATACAAATGACACTTCCAATTTTTCTTTTACATTAAATCAAGGTTCCAAGGCACCACACGGTTTCTTGTATGGTCGAAGGAGTTGTTTATGCCATCTTCCCAGACATTTTTCATTTTTAACATCTTTTAATTCATAGGTATGATAACCAAATTTGGATATAATTTCTGCAGGACCTTTATATAACAATTCCATCCTTTTGTTCCTACCTCTCAAGGCACTTGATAACTTATGGTCTTTAACTAGTACCCAATCGCCTATCTTAGGTTCCCATTTATGTTTTCTACTCTTTTTCTTTAATTTTCGCTTCTCTGCCTTTTTCTTGATTCGTTCAAAAGCAATTTTCGCTCTTTCTTCTTCACTTAACTGAATGTCATTAATTTTCAGTGTTTTTGGTTCCCCTATCAATATTGGTTCTGGTTCAATTCCTAACATTAATTTTATTGGTGCAAACCCAGTAGTTACATTAATGGTGTGATTGATAATCTTTTCTATCAATGGACAATATTTCACCCAATCCTTGTGATTATGATGTGTAAGTACACGTAAATAAATTCCTATATCTCGGAGGACACGTTCTGTTGGATTCCCTGATGGAAAGTATGAGGAACAATGATATAATTTTATCTCATGATTTTCTAGGGTTTCTTTAAAGATTTTGCTCCGATGAACTGTAGCATTGTCTGTTAAGATTGCCTGAATCTTGCCATATTTAGGCACATAATCTTTTATTATCTTTCCTACACATGTTTTGCTGCTGATATTCCTAACAGGATAAATTTTAATAAATTTACTAAAAACATCATGAAGAACAAACATATATCTACATCCAAATTGTCCTACTGGTAGCTCCCCATGTGCATCAGCAGTAACTAGTACATTTTTCCCTTCTCTTATAATTGTCTGAGGTTCTATATCAAATTTGATATTAAATGGTTTGGCCCTTTGACATAAATCACAGCTTGAACATATTTTTCTCACTTTCTTTGCCAAATGTTTTATATAAAAATGGTCACTAATTACCATGATTAGCTTTTCACTACCTGTATGAGCTAGTGTTTTGTGATAAGCAAGTATAAGTTTCTCTTGTAAAGCTTTTGGTATCATTATTTTCCATTTAGGTTCAATTCTTCCATGAAATTTATAGATTTTTCCCTCATAAATACCTATATTATCTTTTAGATTTTCTGTGATTGGTTGTGCCTTTTCTTTCAATTTTCTAAGTTCATCGTCCTCTGTCTGTAATTGTTCCAAATTTCGAAATTCTTTAGCTAATTGTGTCCCTTCTAAGGTTTTCAAATATAGTATGGTTACATCATGTTTGTTGTCACTAATTGTATCTGGTATTGTATAATTGGTTTTCATCCTCGATAACAAATCACTAAAAATATTTTGACTTCCTGCTATGTGTCTGATTTCTATGTTATGGGATGTGATCTCATGGATATATCTAGAAATACGTGTGCTTGTGAGTTTGCAAGAGTTCATAAATGCCAAACTAACATGATCTGTGTAAACTATTACTGGGTTGTTATATACATATTGCTTAAATTTTACAAGTGCAAAGTAAATAGCTGCTATTTCTTTTTCTGTAGTGCAAGCCTGTGATTCAGTCCTTGAAAGCCCCCTTGAAGCTACAGCAATGAGGTGATCTTTTCCTTCCTCATCTTTTTGTAATATGACACTACCATAACCTAGTCCTGAAGCATCTGTATAAATTATGTAGGGGAGATCTTCCCTAGGTTTTTCCAATAAAATTGACGCTGCAAACAATGTTTTTACCTTTTCAAAAGATTCTTGTTCTACTGATGACCATTGCCATTTTACATCTTTTCTCAAAAGTTGTCTTAATGGGGCTACTACGGTTGCATATTCCAGGATAAATCTTGACTGATAATTTAGAATACCAAGAAATCTTCTCAATTGTTTTATATTTTTAGGAGCTGGTATTTTATTTATGCTTTCAATTCTGTCGGGATTAGGCCTGATTCCCTCATTTGAAATAACATAACCTAAAAATTCTGTCTGTTTCACAAAGAATGCAGTTTTACTTGGCTTTATTGTCATGTTTGCTTTCTTTAACTGACTAAGCACATAATTGATATGATTTAAATGATCTTCTATATTTTCTGAAAAAATTACAAAATCATCCACATACTGAGCTACAAATTTCTTTATGGTTTCTCCAAAAATTTCATACAAAGCTCTTAATAGCGCACTACCACTGGTATTCATACCAAAGGCGCAAACTCGAAACTGATATAATATTCCTGAATGTAAAAACGCTGTATATTTTCTTAAATCTTCTCTAAGTGGGATCTGCCAAAAAGATGCTGTAAGATCTAGAGTAGAAAAAATTTTGCCCTTCTGCAATTTGTTCAATATTACCTCTACACTTTCTGGTCTAAATCTATCAGGTTTACAATGTTGATTTAGTTTTCTCGCGTCTAAGGTCACCCTAATCTTTCCATTGGCCTTATTTACAATACATAGGGGATTCACAAATTCTGAATTCGAAATCTCAATAACCTCATCTTCTAACATTGACTTTATAACTGCATCTACCTCTTCTCTTATTGTACTAGGGATAGCTCTCGCTTTATGTGTAAAAGGTTTGATGGGTATCATCTCAAACGAATGAGTATAAATATTACATTTACCAGGTTTCTCAGAGAATACTTCTTTATTTCGGATTAATATTTCAAACAGTTTATCCCTCTGTTGTTCATTTAGTTGATCAGCCTGAGTTACTTTTTCCCTCAACAATTCTTCTAAGTCTTCACTACTCTCCCTATCATAGTACCTAGTTGCATCAGAAACCCTCAAATTGTCTATGAAATCATTTTTATCCCATTCTACATTTTCTTTATTATCGACTCTGTACTCTTTGACATTTACTTCAGTTAATTCCATAGCTCCTACTTTAACATATTCTACAAAGAATGTATCCCCTTGGATTTCTTCTTCCTCTTTTTCTCTTACAATAGTTTCTGAACTACTATCTTCCACAAAAGGCACTATAATGGTCTCATATTCAACTTTCATTTCTAGAATCATGTTTTTAAAATTCACCACAGCTTCCCAGGCATAAAGACAATCACAACCTATTATAATATCTGTCACAAGTCTTCCTACAATCAGAAATAAAATTTCTAGTATTCTCCCATTTATTTCAATATTTATCATTGCTTGAAATTTTACTCTCTCTTTTCGTTTTCCCACAGCTAGCGAGCAATATATCCCATTAACTGGTAAAGACATTACTTTAAAGCCACTACTTTGTAAATTATCATAAAAATTTTGTGAGCATACTGTGCTATTTGATCCCGTATCTATAATTGCATTGTATTGTTTTCCATTTACTCCAATTTTGATTTTAGGTGGATCTCCTACTTTTTCGTTTTCGTCAATTCTATTTTTCCATTCTCTTTTCTTTTGTATCATCATTTGCCTTCCAGGACTATTTATTTCCGAGTACTTATCACAATCATTACTAGGGTACCCAGTTCTCACTGAAGGCGCGTTTGACCGGGTCTGGCGTTTCCCTGATTTTTAGGTATTGCTCCTGTACTATTTCCCGAATTGTTACTTCTGTTTTCCTGCATTAAATCGGGGTTACTTCCTACCATGTTTTTGACCGTGTTAATGGCCTCGACCATTTCCGCATTTTCAGGGGAATTTCGTCCACTAGAATACCTTTCTCCCTGTCTTGGTGACCTCGGTCTAAACTCATTATCTCCGTTTGTCCAATACCCATCATTTGAATTTCTACTATGTCCAAAATAACGGCCCCGTCTACCTCGATCAAATCTATTTGTATTCATATAATTCACCCTTATATTTCTTCCCCTTAGATTACCATTTCTATTTTGGTGATGCCCTTCCTGGTTATATCTACCTTGATTTTCCCACCGGAATGATTCCATCCTTGGTACTGGTCCTTTATATCTTTCCCTAACCTCACTTCTATTCTGATAATACTGTGCCCCTTGCCCGAAAGAATTTACAGTTTCTTTTCCTTCATATGTATTTCCAAATGCGTGTTTTGGCTTATTGACTTCTAAGGCTGATAATAATTCTATCATAGCTGCAATGCTATCGGGTCGGGCTATGATTAGGTAATGTTGAAGTGTTTCCGGAAAATGTGGAGTAACTATATTTATTAGATCTTTTTCATCCAAGGGAGGGTCCAACATCTTCGATTTTCTCGCTATTCTCATAAAATAGTTTACCATGGATTCCTCCGATCTAGGATTAAATTTTCCATTGCTTAATTCAACTCTTATATTAGCCTGCCTACTAGCTCCCCAATATCTGGTTAAAAAGATGTTCCTAAAGGTCCTGTAGTCATTATTGTTACCCATAGAAAGGCCTAGCCAATTAGCAGCATTACCCTTTAAGCATTTTCTTACTATCACCATCTTGTACTCCTCTGGTTTACGTTTCACCGTGAAGTACTCTTGTAACCCTTCTA
This sequence comes from Tenodera sinensis, assembly GCA_030765045.1. Lineage (NCBI taxonomy): Eukaryota > Metazoa > Arthropoda > Insecta > Mantodea > Mantidae > Tenodera > Tenodera sinensis. The sequence goes on along the minus strand of CM060966.1, from coordinate 132,584,277 downwards.
AAAAGGCTTTAGGATCATCTGAATCTTCATTTTCAAAAACTGGAGGTGTCATTTCATTTAAGACATGGTTAGGCCAATGTAAATTTGAATGGTCACCTATCCCTGAGCTATTTCCGAGATCAGAATGGGAATTACTGTTACCTCTATTTTGCATCGAAATGTCAGCTGATACACCTGGTATTGCCTCGTTTCTTGCAACTTCTTTACTAAGATTGTTGTGATTACATGCATTTTCACTTAATTTCAAATTTTCTAAGGCCTCTTTTACCCGAGTGATTTCTGTTACTACCCCTTTTATTTGGTCTGTAACATCCTCCAAATTTCTAGCCTGCCTTTCACTTTCTACATCAGATCTCTCTATTCTAACTTTACACCCCTGTAACTCTTCTCTAATTTCTTCCCTGTCTTTATCTAACCTTTGTACTACCTCTTCTCTTTGTTTGTCTAAACTATATGTTACTCTTTCCCTTTCTTTATCTAATTTTTCACTAACTTGTTGACCTAATTTCTTTTCAGAATTCTTTACTTCTTGCCTTATTGTCTCTAATTCTCCCTTAACCTGTTCTACCTGTTCTCTATTTTCTTTTACTTCACTACTAACTTTATTAATTTCCTCCCTAACTTCTTCCCTAAAGGTTTCTAAAGCTCTCTTCTGATTTTCCAATTGCATTCCCAATTCCTGTTGTCCCTTCTCTAATTTCTGTCCTAACTCTATACTAGTTTCATCTATCTTCTGACTTAACTCTGTACTCATCTTTTGACTTAACTCTGTACTCATCTCTTTCACTGTTCTTAATTCTTTACTAGTTTCATCTATTATCTTTTGACTTAACTCTGTTCTTAATTCTTTACTATTTTCATCTATCTTTTGACTTAACTCTGTACTCATCTTTTTCATTATCGTTTGAAACATATTCTCTATTTCTGACATAAATGCTGGCCTTTCTGAATTACTACTAAACATTTCTGTACTACCTCTAGGTGTTTCTCTAACGTTCTGATCTTCTAATTCTTGGTATATTCTGCTACCAATTACATTCCGATTAAATTCTTCCATCCTACTTATACTTTCCTGAATTTCCGGACTATCAAAACCTCTAAACTCACTATCACTGTCTTCCATTTCTAAGCTATTTATATGTGTTTTTCTACTCACCAAAATTTTCAATATTTTCACTATTTCACTTTAACTGCACTTAAACTTGTTCACTACACGTTTCACAGATGTTGACGCGCTGGGCACCTTCTTGTCTGCTGGTTCGATGCTGGCTCGGTCGTCTTGGGGTTTGGTCCATTCTTTCGAAGCCACACGTTGGGAAGCCAATTTGAAGCTGTAATATCGCTTCCTAGTTATTACCTCGCCATTTGAAGCTGCAGTCGTTGGTGACGTGATGTTGTTGGTCACGTTGATGTGGTTTGGTGTGTTGTCTCCGGCTAGCTGAGCATTATCTCTTTATCTCGGGTTTGCGTGAGTGTAAAGGACAACCCAAGAACAACTTTGCACATCAATTTATTTTATATAAAATATTTTCGGGAGATATGCCGATTCTATATGTGTATCTGTAGAAGCATCGCAATCACATCTGCGCAGCACGAACTGCACGAACTCCCGTACTGCCCTCTGGTTGAGTACTGACTAGACGCTTCTCTCTTACCCACGCCAAGAAGACCGTTCGCTTCCAATTTGAATGTCATGACGTCATCCAAGAAAGCCTCGTATCCAAAATGTTATTTTCTTTTCCCGCAATTTGGAAATGTCCCTTTCTATTATAACATGTTCTTTTATGATTTTCAAATATATAATTACCTTTTTAGGAATAAACGATGTTTACTTTATATTTTATTAAATATATCGCGCGACTTTTTAAGGTTGGTAGACTTGACTTTCGAACGTATATTTTAAACTATGTGGTATGACGTCATGACTCGTTAATTTCAAACCAATAATGCGTTTATCTTACAAATTTAACGACTATTATTTACTCATCCGGCAATTAAATTAAAACGTGTCTTTTTCAAAAGCCCATTCGATCGGAAATCTAAATTTCGGTATCACTTATTTGCTGTGTCAAAAATATAATTCTCATGATACTACTTCTATTCCTAATAATGTTTAATTACTGTCAGTTATAAAATAAGAAACTTATTTTACAGGACCTTTTTTGTGGAGTGGTAGATGGACAGCATGTAGGTCTGGTAACATCCATGGAAAGAATAATGGAGCATGTATTTATGGAAGCACTTGCACATCCATCTCTTGATGCTGATGACGATGATGGAAATTGTCCAACTGTGAAGAATCAGCTTCTACCAGGCTTGCGCTCCTTTTGCAGTGCTTTAAGAGGTATGGTACTAAGTTTTATCTACTTTAACTGCATCAAAACAAGTTTTGAAAATTGTGTACTCCCTGACTCAGTGTAGTAAAACAAAAATAATGTAATTGGATAATGAGTACTGAATTTAACTAGAACTTCCAAACATGTAAAAGGAAATTATTTTTTGAATAGATTAATAGTAACGTTTTCCATTTGTGACAGTAATTGCTATACAATTAATGCTACCTTCTATATTAATACTAATTGAATTATCCCTCATAATTTTCATAGCTATTGTCTTCTAGTTTTGAACTAATGTTTCAAAATAGCCTTCTGATACAGAAGTCAACTTCCACTGTCCATTGACTCTTTGAGGTAGCCATATCAGCATCAGTATCAGCTAACAAAGAAGCACTTGTGCCACTGTTCCAAGTTTTCACTCTCTTTCAAATCCCAGTTGCATTGGCTGCAAATTTACCACTGCCACTGTCACCGCCACCACCACCTCCACTGCCACCACTTTTTAATATGTACTGCCTATATGGTTATACTTAGCTTCCAGAGAGGGTCGCTTGTTCTTGTGGCTTATTACCAACGTTTCCCCCATCTTACAGTGGGTTTCCTCAGGGCTCAAGTGCCTAGTTACGGAAACAATACAGATATATGTAAAAGCATTGTTCAAATTCATTTCTTCTTTTGGTTGTTAATTTTTGTTTGTTCGTTGATTCATTTATTATCTGCTTACAAGAATACAAACAATTCATAACACTATCAAGTTGAACAAATGTACACACATCCAGCAATATATACATAAACAATACCACATTAATATATACATAGACAGATTTTAAAATAACATATTTACAAATATCTAATTACTTGCTATTTTATTACAACTTATGTTATAAAGTGCTGTTTACTTGAACAATAATTATCAAATATTTTCATTTAGTGAATAGTAGCATCCTTCTAAGCAAAGTTTCTTTAGTTCTTTCTTGTATATATTGAACTTGCTAACATTTTTCAAGTAGACAGGGAGTTTACTACCAGTTCAAGAGCTGCAGCAGCAGGTTTATTTATCTATGTGACTGAGTATGAAAGTTTGCATTCCTGTAGTGTAGTGTTTGTTTTACCTGCATCTTGCCTGTTAAACAATTGTTGTTGTTAGCTAATGCTGGATTTCTGACAATGAAGTCATTAATCCTCTTGCTCTCCAATATTTTTCACTGATGGATGGGGCATTAGAAGTGGCCAGGCATATTTGAAGGTGGTCTCGATCCATTTCCTCTTGCAGATCACATAGAGGACAGAGTGGTGAAGAATACATCCCAATTCTGTTTAAATGTTTTGCCAGACAATCATGTCCTGTAATCAACCTGAAGGTTGCAACTGCTGTTTTTTGAGGATACTCAGGAATTACTGTTTGAATGTTTGGTAGTTCCCATCTTTTATTCTTTGATTTTTCATAGTAATATTTTGCAATAATTTTTTTGAATTCAGAGTTGACTAATCTTTTAGCTGCATAAAATGGTAGATTAACTATAGATTTCTGCACATTGACGGTACCCTTTTTTGCAAGAAAATCAGCCTTCTCATTACCACTCAGTCCACAGTGAGCTGGTGTCCATTGGAAGACAAGGTGTTTTTGAAGCGCTGTTAGATGGGTAAGGATTTTCCAACATTCTATAATTGTTTGGTTTTTTTGGTGACAACTTGGAAGTAATTGCTATAATTGCTGCCCTGGAATCTGAGAGAATAACTGCTTGCTGAAAATTTGAAATTCTGTACAAAAGATTTTGTAGGGCCATTCGAATTGCTTCAATTTCTCCATCAAAGTTCGTAGTTCCATAACTTAAAGATTTATAATAGGAAAAGAGGTGACATGTGACTCCAGCACCTGCTCCATCTTGGTTTGATATCAATGATCCATCAGTATAAATATGGAGCCATTCGTGTTCTGGAAATCTAGTATGGATTGTCTCTAATGCCAATAATTTTAGAACACTACTTGGAGTATCACTTTTCTTAACTTCTTCTATCAGGTGTAAATAATATGTGATATCTAATGTTTGAGTCAGATTGACTTTAGATATGAAGTTTTCCTTTGAATTAGGAAGGTACACATTCTTCTTGATGTCTTGAATTTTGGAAAGAAAGCTCTCCTGACTCTTTAGTGTATGTGTAAAATTTCTCTTGTGCCATGTATTGAATGGGAGTCTGATCAACTTTTCGTGTTGAATAAGAGTCGCTTTTTCTATTTCATATTCAATGGGACATTGGTTGGTTAGTATTTCCATAGCTGCTATTGGTGTGGTTTTGATAGCACCTGTAATTAATCTCAGACTTTGGTTTTGAAAGATTTGAATCTTTTTTGTGTTTGCTGTTACAAGAACTTCGCTGCAGTAAGTAAATAATGGCTTTATATATACATTGTATATTGTGTTAAGAGTTGCTCTGGAACGTCCCCACTTCATTCCTGTTAGATGTTTTAACAGTGAAAGGCGCCTCTCTGCTTTTTGTATTACATTTTCTATTTGTTTGGTCCATGTAAGTTTAGTATCAAATGTAACTCCTAAATACTTTGCTTCTTTTGTTTCTGGTAATTGTTGACCCTCAAAATTTAGTTTTATTTTTAGTGGCTTTTTTCTTAGTGAAAAGATTTGGTAGTTTGATTTTGTTGTATTAACAGTCATTAAATTTTCTTTGGTCCACCTTTGTAATTTGGTTAAGGATTGTTGCATGGTTTTTTCTAGTTCTGTACTTTTGCTTTTTGGTTTTGAAGTCCACATTACTAAGTCATCAGCAAATAGTGCACACTTCACACCTGATTCTTGTATTTGTTGTGGCAGATCGCTAATAAATATATGTTGTGCTGAGCACTGCGCCTTGTGGTAAGCCACGGTGTACTTGTTTGTATTTAGATATGTTTCTTCCATATCTGGTAGCAATAAAGCGTTGTGTTAGGAAATGACATAGCCATGAAAACATTGGACCTTGTATCCCTATTTTTTTTACTTTCTTTAGTAGTTTTGTTCTGCCGCCAAAACATAAAAATATGGTGCTCTCTAAAAAGCGGTTACATTTATTGCTAAGTCTCTTCAATATTTATGCAATATGACTCGAGGGGTAAAATGTTCCGGAGTTAAAATAGTCCCCCATTCGGATCTCCGGGCGGGGACTACTTCTCGAGAACCAAAACATTATATTAATAGAAGATCTAACATCAGACTTCTACAATGGAATGCGGGTGGTCTCACACAAACAAAAAGAGTAGAACTGTTAAACAATTGTATTCTTACATCATATATATATAGTGAACATACCGCGAGAATGTTTAGGTCTTTAAAGACTTGCCTGCAAGAACCTGATTGTTTCATCTTTAAAACTAGTCTTAATGCTCTTTTCTGAAAATGAATACTCAGTATCTTTTTATCAGTTATCCCAAATGATGAATGAGGATAGATTAGGCCATAGCATAACATATTTAGTGTTCTAGCATCCACCAGAGTTGTCATTTTTTTCATTACAAATAACCCTCAGCTTATTCTATTACTTTGGTGACAATATAAATAAAGATGGAAGTAGTAGCAATTATAAGAAGTTCTTAGACATAATAAACATGTTTAAATTAAAGCTCACAATTAACAAACCAACTAGGGTAACTAATAAAACAGCTACTATCATTGATCATATTATTACAAACCTCCCTTGCACTATGTACCAGACAAATGTAATAAAAGGTCACTTGTCTGATCATTTTGCTCAGAGTATAAAAATGTGTTGCTATACACCAAAATTACAGAAGCACTATGTAAAATCTAGAAATATACATAAATGATGCTAGTATAACTGGTTTATTCTCCTCATTGGTTATGGAATCATGGGAGGAAGTTTTTAATGAAACTGACATTCATGCAAAACAGGAAACCTTTTATACTGTTTTCAATGACTGTTTTGACATTGCATGCCTTATAACCAACAAGAAAGTGAGATGTCCCAGTAATAAACTTTGGATAAATCAAGATGTTACCCAAGCTAGAGAAACACTAAAATTATATTATGATCTATATAAAATTGAGAAAAGTAAACAAGCATTTCTGAGATACAAAGAGTATAAAAATATATTAAAAGAAACAAAATCAAATCATTTTAAAAGCATGCTAAGCATTAGTAGCAATATAATCAAAACTTCATGGAACATTGTTAACAATAAACGTGAAAAAAACAAAGGGGAATATAACAGTATTCATTTAATAAAAGATCAGGTAAGAATTGAAGACCCCATAGAAATAAGTAATACATTTAACTCCTATTTTATAAAAAGTGTAAATGAACCAGGGTTGCCAACCAGTACAATAATTATGGGGGCATACGATAATTTTAATGTTTGCACACATGGTTGCCAAACCATATTATGAGGGTGTACGATAATTTGAATGTATGATAGTTCGATACCGGTGAAATATCATTTTCACTGGTTTGTCACACCAGCAAAATGAAATTAGTTACAAATAGCAACACCATTTTGGCCCTCATGGCCTGTTTTCACTCCTCTAAGGTACCAGACTTGCAGAGGTCTTCACGGGCGACCAAACAGTGGTCTAAAGAGTTTTTAGGTTTTGAGCGGAGAGCAACACGAGTTTGAGGATTTGAAGCTTTATATATCTAATTTGTCATACTCTTTTGAGATATTTATAACTTTGTTTTAGTTTTGGCTTTTACCACTGTTTTGTATATTTATATATTTTCCTTCTTTAGTAGTAATTTTATTTTTTATTGATGTTTATATCTGGCTATTGACATGAACTGTTTTTTAAGGGTGCCGATGACCACAGAGTTGAGCGCCCTTAAACCTACAACACACACACACCTGTCTAAGGCAACCATTTCATATCCTACTAATCCTACCCTTTATCCTCTTGTTGCCAGTGTGCCCAGATCTGGCAATCTCAATGAAGAAGGCACTGTTCTAAAACTTGATCAATGGAAAAAAGTCTAGGAATAAGTGATACTCTGTGTGAAATAAAGAACATGCCTGAGCCTGGCAGTTTCTGGAGTGCTGTTAAGCACATGTCACCTTGGTGGAAATACTGATTTCAAAGAACTGGCAGAGTTTGCATTATCAATGATTTCATTGCCCCACAGAAACACTTCTTGTGAAAGAGTTTTTTCTAAACTGGGTTAAATAAAAATCAAAGTTAGAAACAGTTTGGCGCTAGATACAATAAATGGACTTATTCTGTTGTGTCAGCTTATGAAAGAATCTGCAAGTTACCGAGAAGATGTTAAGGTTTATCTCAACAAGAAGTTTGTATAATGCTGCAACGGTTGAGGAAGATGATGAACTTTCAGATAAATAGTGAGAGAAACTAAGTGTTAAAGTTGTAATACTGGTTGAGGTCATCAATCTTGTAAGTGGATATCATAAACATCATTACTATTACATTTTTATAAGTGTTATACTGATATTTTTATTATTGTAGCATTTGGTTTATGACGTACGATAATTTTGAATCCAAATCCATAATTTTGAGTGGCTGGTACGATCATTTCACTTTTAAATGTTGACAACCCTGAAATCAACTGATGCTTATTTACCTTTATTTAAGGTAGCAAGAAAACAGATCAATATAAAACAAAGTCAATCAGCAAGTCTATGCATCTTAGGGAAATAACAAAGGAAGAGCTACTTAAAAAAAAATCTGATGTGTTGCACTCACATGACTTTCTCTACTCTTGTACTAACCATTCTTACAAACTCTTATTCCTATATCTTCTTCATGTTAGTTAAGATAAACATTTGAACAACTTATTGCTTATTTCCTTGTAGGTGCAAGGGGAATGTTAGAACACAGTAGGCTTTGTGCGATAGTCAAATGTTTGAGATTCTGTTGTCTTTGCACAATTAACATATAAAAAAATGAACAACGATGATCCATTTTACAAAGTTCTAAGTTTTCCGAAACTCACACACATAACAAGGAATATCTCCAAAATGGTTCAACCTACAAGAAAATTTATTGAGACATAAATTGTGTATTTTAGCAAGATCTACATTTTTTGTACAGTACAATTTGGTCTATCTCTAACAGTTTACCAGTTATGCAAAAGTTGCCCAGAGTAAATACGACTACAGGGGCTATAGCCAGAAAATTCAAGATATACATTTCATTTGTCATCAAAATATCTCAAACATATGACATTTTAATCAAAATCGTTAGAGCCATTTTCAAGAAAATGAAAATTTTCTAAAAATTTTCCATGTAAAGGGTAGTTTAGGGTGGGGCTATTTTCTTCAAAATCTTCGTGTTGCATCTTTGAAAGACATTAAACTTAAATACCAACTTTGGTTTTTAACCAACTTTTCGTTTTTGAGCTATGCTGTCCACAGACTGACAGACTGACACACACACAGACACACACACAGACACACACACACACACACACACGGACCTTTTTCTAAAAATGTGTTTTTTTGATTCAGGGGGTCTCAAAAGATATATTTCCGGTGAAATCTCGACATCGAATTTTTGGGTGGAATACAATACTTCCCCTACTTACCAGTAGAGAAAGTAAAAAAGAAAAAAAAAAAAGCTTCTTCAAGATTTGACTGTATTTCCAACACTAAACTGAAACAATGCACCCCCCTATATGATAGATCCTTTATTAAATTGAATTAACTCTGTTTTAATGTAAGGCATATTCCCTGACCATCTGAAAAAAGACATTGTCATACCCACACACTAAAAAGGAGACAAAGAACAAACAATGGCCTTATACATGCATCTACCAGCTAGAGAACTAGTGTATAAGTCAGCTGTAAATATGTTATATTTAAAAACTATTAAACTATTTTGTTTTATCAAAGTAGATAAAACGTGCAGTTTACTTATTGTAATACAATATTAGAACATGAAACTGGAATATTGTCATACAAGGCTGCAAGGCCAGCGATAATCAGTAAAGTATGATGCTGATATCATAAATAACTAATAATTAAGAAATGACAGAAATCACCTTACAATGGTATGAACATGAAAAAGATTATAATCCTTTTTACTTTTTCTGTTAATTGCTTCCCACATTGTCACAAAATGCTGAGTCCATGATTAGAAATTTATTACCTGCTATGACCAGTCTATATGTTACACGGGTTTAGGAAGAATTACTCTACAAGCACTGCAATTGTTGAACTTCTACATAACGTATACACTCAATTAGATAAAAACAATCATTCTGTAGCACTGTTTCTCGACCTTACTAAGGCATTTGATAGTGTATCAATAAAAGTATTATTGGACAAATTAGAAAATTATGGGATAAGGGGGAAAATGCACAAAATAATAACATCTTACTTAACGAATCGTAAGCAATGCACAGTAGTTACACACAAAGTCAATGGTTCAATGAAAAGTTTTTCATCTGCATACCATACTGTTAGGTTTGGTGTACCGCAAGGTTCAGTTTTGGGTCCTCTATTGTTTTTATTGTATATAAATGACCTCCCCCAGTTTGAGAATTGTAAAAATATTTCTTATGCTGATGATACCACACTTCTATACTGGAATAAATCCCTAAATGCTTTGGAATATTCAATGATGGACTCATTAAGTGAGATACAGAAATATTTCAAGGATAATAACTTAAACATGAATATAGGAAAGACAAAATTACTCCACTTTCAGTATTCTAATCAAAACACTAATAACTCTGTAACTATAAATGTACAAAACACAATTCTCGAACACGTACAGAAAATTAAATTTTTAGGACTAATGTTAGATAAAAATTTGTCATTTGCACCTCATATAGACTTAATCTGTGGTAGAGTAAGCTCAGGCTTATATCTACTAAGGAGGCTTTCCAAATACCTCGATACTGAGGTTCTAAAAATTGTATATTTTGGGGTAATATATCATAACTTTCAATATGGGATCGAGGTTTGGGGAAATGTTAGTAAACAAAATTTAAATAGGTTGTTAATATTGCAGAAGAATTGTATAAGAACAGTGTATAAACTTAATAACAGGACTTCGTGCCGCAGTATTTTTAAAAATAATAACTTGTTCACTATTATTTCATTATATGTATATAAAGTAATAATACATATTGTAAGTAAAAATATACATATTATTAGTAGTAATAATCAATATTATAGTTACAATACACGAGGTATGAATAATATACATAGAATTAATGTTAATAAAAGAACAAGTGAATCTGATCCATATATCAGTGGTGTCAAACTATATAACAAATTGCCACATACTATTAAAGCTAAGCAAGGAGAAAGTTTTAAAAAAGAACTAAGGAAATATCTTATAGGAAAATGTTTATACTGTATAGAGGAATTGTAAATATGCTGTATATGACTCTACTTAGTGGTATTTCATAGAATATGATTATCTTAAGTCTTTTTGTAATTTTTGTTTTGTTGTATTTGTAGTTTGACGATGCTCGAAACAATTTGTATAATTGTCTATGGGCTAATAAACATTATTATTATTATATGTAAAGCAGCTGTAACTTATGAGATGTAAAATGTGCAGAATAGGTTGATTAGGAAAATCTTTTGCTTCTTTTTGAAACAAACAGGTTTCTGTTCCTGTGAAATATATTTAGAAATTATCTTGCATACGCTAGTGTACCATTATTTTTATATATGTTTAAGTATGTGAAGAAGTATGTGATGAGCCAAACTTGTTTGATGATCAGCTAAATCTAATGGAAAATATAAGAAGTGTAGAAGCTGTGAAGGAACTAATAAAAAAACCAGAAGAAGTGGCTAAGCTGGAAGAAAGAGTAAAAGCATGGATGAAGAAAGTACAGGAGGTAAGCATTATTAGAACAAGGAGTGATGGAAAGGTTAGTGCTATTACCAATTCAACATGGCTAAGGAGATTAACAAATTAATATAACTGTATACAGAATGAAAGGGAAGTCATTTTATTCCTTCTAATATGTGCTTTATAGGAGCATTACAAACAAAAAAGTCTGATGGCATTTTGTCTTTTGATCAACCGATTTTGAAAAAATAAATGGATTTTGTTCCAAATTGGATGTGTAATTCCACAAGAATGTATGAAGATAACAGTTTGTTACTTGTAAGATGTGTAGAGCAACTTATTTCTGACATAGCTTTGGTAGTAATTATGGGATATCACACAGAGTTTCAAAATAATTAGTCACTTAAAAGATGTGAAGGAATACTCCAAGCAGCTCTTTCAGATGTGCAGTAACTCGACAATGTTGCATTGAGGTTGGTCAGGGAATTGACCTGGTTTCTGGATGTAAACGTTTCGGTCGCTTGCAGGGTGGAGTAATGCTTTGGCAGATAACACATAAAACCATGGAAGGAGACAGCAGGGTATGTTTGTTTTCAAGATGCAACATTACGATGTTTGTTTATGTACTGAGCTAGTGAAAATGACACCCACACAAGCTGCAGTGTTGCCAGTTTGTATTTGACAAAACTAAAATATCTCTGTAAGAAATGGCCAGATACAAAAACCTAAGATTCAAAATGTGTTCCAAATACTGAGATCTACAACTGGTTTAAATTAATGTAATGGCTTTCCTTCCACCACTATAGTATTATTCCTGAATGCATTAATTAAATAAATGAGTCTGTATTTATCAAATAAACTGTTATATACTCATATTAAAATGCAATTTGAAGGGATGTTAATTCCAATTCCATTGTAAGGTATTTGTAGGAAAATGTAAAAAGATGTCCTAACACCCATATCATTTACTAGCTTCTCAATTTTCTCATTTCTAATATTTACTGAAATAATGCTACTAATAAAGAAGCCACATTTGAAAATAGTTATAATAGGTTTCTTGTTTAAATGAGTAAAACGGGAAAGGCTGTTTTGAAAGTATTCATTGTAAATGTTTGTGTTACTAAATAATATACAGTAAAACCTCATTTATCTGGCCCTTGTGTATCCGGATTATTCAGATCAGATTTTTAGATATTACTTTTTAAATTTAATGTTCACATTAGGTAATAAATTGAACTATGATTGCAAGAACATAACTATAAGAAAGTATGACAAATATTTGCTTTTTAGTTTGATTGAATGTGCAGTTCCTGCATAAATTGTGCAATAAATTATAGTACTATGCACTGTACTGTACTGTAAAATGCTACCTGTTTAGTTTAAGAAAGATTTAGTAGTGTGTTATACAGTTTTCCTACTGTTTTCAAATGGCATGTGTCATCAAGTTTGTGTCTGCTTCAACCAGATTGTTTTTGTATCTTATCAAAGTGTTTGAGAGTAATTCAGTGTACAAGTTTAAAATTACATCAAAGTGAAAGAAGGTCATGTTTTCAATGGATAAAATGTTGGATGTCATTAATCAAAATGATAAAGGAGAAACCATAAGAAAATATTTGCTAAATTGGGAGTTGCTGCACACCAGCTGACAAACATTATGTTGTACTTGGAGTGTAGCCCATCACCAATTCAGCTGAACTAATTGATAAAGCATTTGCGTGACCGTACTTCATTCAAACACTACACGTGTTTAAAACAGAAGACTGTGGATCAATTCTTTGCTAAGAAATTACGTGATTGTATGTGATTAAGATTTTTATATCTTTTAATGTCTTGTAAACAATGCATACTGTGTACTGTGCATAATTTTGTTACAAGACAGTTTTTTATCATCATAAATGGCAAGTCTGCTTATTTAAGGATTTAAGAATTTTGTTTTGCTTATTACCCATATAACCAGAATTATCTAGATTTTCAATTTTCTAGATTGCCTTTGGTTCCAGTTAGTCTGGATAAATGAGATCTTACTGTACCTTATTCTAGATACTGAAATGAAATGAAATCGGGTAAAGCAAATGTTTCAAATGTAGTCGTCTTATTTGTTTTCAAACTTCTGAAAAATAAGAATTTTGAAATTCAATGAAGTAATTATTACATATTTTTAGGTATTTTATTAATTTTTTGGTATTTTATTCTATTTTTGTTGTTGAATTTGTCACATCTTCATAATTAATCTTATATTGCTTCTTTTATTCATCTGTCAATCTGTCTGTCTCAAGTGCAGTTACTTTTTATCTCTCTTTGTTTCCTTTAATTGTATGGGTAAAAGCTGTCCTCAGTAACATGAATATTCAATAAAATCTTAATATCCAACATTTAAGCAGAATACAATTTCACTGTATATTTGAGGTAGAGAAAGTAAAGAGGGCGCACATTTAACTTTGATAGCATTGCTTACCTAATAAACTATAAGATAGACATGAATTTTTATTTTCTTAAAATTTCTGGTTCAGGTATACTCTTTTCTTTTAACAGAGTTTTATTGTCAGTCTTTTCTTCCCTAACTCATTAATTTCATTTTGTGTAATATTGTATTCAAAAGAGACCCTCTGATTGCTGTAGGTATTGATGGAGAGTCAGCAGCTTCGCAAAGAGAATGATTCAAGTGGACCACAAGATGAACTAGAGTACTGGAAAAGACGTGGAGCTCAGTTCTCACAGATAGTGCAGCACTTGCAGCATCATGAGGTAAACTTAAAGATATTTTGTTGTGACTTACTGCATGAAAGTCTCTCACTGGGTGATGCTTGTGCCCTCTGTTCATATCGCTTTTATTGCAATTCAAGAGAGAGCAAGTCATATTTTGATGCCTCTGTAACACAGTGGTAATGTGCCTGCCTGTGGCACAGAGGATCTGAGTTCAATCCCTGGTACTGGCATGGGGATTTTTTCCCCACTGGGAGATCTGGTCCGGAGGGCACTCAGCCTTGTGATGCCAACTGGGACTCCATATTAGGACCTCCAGGAACCGCAATGGTTCAATGTGCCTAGATCCCATCAGCTCCTTGTTGGGCTTGACAAGGAGATCAGGGATCTCTGATGGAATCTGGGAATCTACCCGGGGAGTGTAATATGCTAACACAGGCATTAACACTTTGGTAGATTTACTTTCTAGAAAGTTTTTGCTGATCTTGCTGAACAACTGCACTCTGATAGTAACATTACTGCAGTTTAGCTGATTTTTGAGAAAACACTGTTTTAGGTATGACAAAATACAGTGTGTCCCAACTGAATCGCCCTATTTTCAGTTCAGTATTTCTGCCAAACTATTTGAGATATCGAAATGAACTAAACTTTACTAATATGTATGACTCATCAAGTTTGTATACACAAATCAAGAAAGTTATATCACTTCCACATGTGCCCCACCAATCACAGGAAGGATATGAAAATATGAAAATAGGGCGATTCAATTGGGACAACCTGTATATTTATATAGCACTCAGTGGAATTCACACATTTTTTTGAAAATCTGCTTAACTATAGCATGTACTATATTAATTAGAGGTACAAGACAGATAAGCAACCTCCACTCACATATTTATTAACAGAGGTACATCATCTGAAGAATGTGGAGAAAACAAAGAAAGAAAAAATAATATTTCAATGTTTGTTTTCTTTCTTGTACTACCCGGCAAAGCGACCAGATGTATTGACCTTGGTTGTCAAGTGCTGTGATTACTTGCTATCTTGTTTACTAGAACAGTGAAATATTAGTAACTTGGCATACAGTCAATAATGCAATACAAATTAATGATCTCTCGTGCCTGGCGATATGAGACGTTGCTGTCCTGAAGACATGATTCATCCGAACCGAGTGTAGACACCCTGTCTCACTGTGTATATGTGATAAGCTCACATAAACATCTTGGCAGTTTCACATTCTTTCTGGTACACTTCATGACTTTGTCACCTAGTATCTTCAGCTCTTTCCCACTTTACATTTTCTCTGGTTTGATATGCTGCTATCAATAAAGGACTAATTTTTAAAGCAACCATGGATGATTGTCTAATAGGAGCATTGGTTCCCCAGAACCAGTAAAAGTAGAGGCCTGTGGGCAGGCACCAAATGATCATCATCCAGGAAATACTCAGCACCACTTCATTATGGGATGCAGGGAAATGCTACTGGACACATTTGAGCAATAGACAAAAGATAGACATGAAACTTGAACGTTTCAGTTTCAGTTTCAGTTTTTATTCAGCCAATTGCAATATTTTTACAAATCATCGTCAATTTTGTAAAAGCTCTAATACATATTTAACATTAATACATAGTATCAAATCTCTTAAAAACAATCATGTATAGAGCAGGAAAGTAGAAAAGGAAAAGAGAAAAGGGTAGCATCTGCCTGAAAAGATATAATGAATGTGGCGATTACACTTTTTACACTTGTGATTACACCATATATATTGAGAGAGAACTCAACAGGTTTGACAGATTCATCAGGAAAGCTATTACATATGCAGAAATGCTTCAGAAAACAATTGTGGAATTACCCAATATAAAAACGGAGATTTTAATTGTCATATTGGTTGAATACTACAAAGGTTATCAACAGCCACCAACTTTTTACATTCTCTGCTATGTATAGTAAGTATGGGAAGTATTGTGTTTGACCAACATTTCAATGTTGAGATTTCACTGGAAACATGTTTTGATGCCTCCTGAATCCAAAAAAAAAATTTCTAGCATAGATGTGTGTGTGGGTGCATGCATGCAGGCACATGGGTATGTGTGCACGACTCAAAAACAGAAAGTCAGTTAAAAACTAAAGTTGGTATTTAAGAGGTTGAATCAGGACTGAAAAATTCAATGCCATAGCCGGGATTTGAACCACGGATGTTCCGCTTATTGAGTGGCTGCTTTAACCACTAAGCTACCATGGCCAACTTGCCAGTACAACATTAAATTTCCCAGTTGATTTGTACTTTACCCATTTAGACCACAAGGGAATCTCACATCAGAGATAAATACCCCAAGGGCGACTTACAATTGTAAGTACTTTATGTCCCAGGTTTTGAGTAACCTTTAGATGGTAATTATTATTTATTTATGCCAACAAGCTTATTGCTGGTGTTTTTAAACACACAAGCCGTGTGTGGGCAATGTTTTAAGAGGTTGAATCAGGACTGAAAAATTCAATGTCATAGCCGGGATTTGAACCATGGATTGGTATTTAAGTTTAACATTTTTCAAGGATGCAACATGACGATTTTGAAGAACATTCCTCCACCCTAAATTACCCTTTACATGGAAAATTTTTCAAAAATTATTTTCTCAAAAATGGCTCTAATGATTTTGATTAAAATGCCATATGTTTAAGATATTTTTATGACAAATGAAATGTATATTTTGAATTTTCTGGCTATAGGCTATTTAATCCTGTTTACTCTTGATGACTTTTGTATAGCTGGTAAAGCGTAAGAGATAGACCAAGCCTTACTATTGAGACAGAATATTGACCAATGGAGGGTCGTTCATGTAAACATTTTTGTAAGAGTGTGTAAATTTCTAATTCTTTTAATTTGGGTGTATCAGGGACTTATTTTTCAATATTCAAGATAGCCAATGTTTTCTTGTCACTTCGTGTTCAACCAATGAGAACTGTTGCGCGGATGAATACAAAAGAATGGCGGTGTTGCGTCAGGAAGACGCCAAAGGGCATTTTTCATTAGCGTCTGTATGCTCATGATGATCAGACGTATGTTTGGTAGTGTGTGAACATGGAACTTTCACCAAACTTTTATCCTGTGTAAAGTCTTTGAATAATTAATATGGTGCTAAAAGTGTAAATTAACGAATAAACATGTTGTGATAAAGGAACGTTGATTTATGCATTCCATTCTGTAACCACAACCCTGTAGATAAGAGTCGCGTCTGCTATCACACATTTCATCATTCAATAAGAACATTATCTCCGGTATGCTATGTAAAGAATCTATTCCTGCTGATGAGTAAGAATCTTTTAATAAAATCCGCACCACTATGCAAAAAGTGTAGATCTTGTTAAAGCACCCAAGTTATGTTCAAATGCATTATTTAGTGGAGTGAACTATTTCGGAGATGTTCCTTGTTATTTGTGTGAATTTTACAATACTTCACCTTTCATATGAGAAAAGCTTGTTATTCACTTTTTTATCTCGTGGTTGTACAAAGGGAATGGAATTTCAAAGCCTTCATATAGCGACCAACTTCAAAAGATTTGACTATAACTTAAAGCCTACTGTATTCCCACATTCCCCTTGCATCTACAAGGAAATATGCAATAAGATAATTTCTGCAAATGTTTATCTTGACTGACCTGAAGAAAGTAGAGGAATAAGAGTTTGTAAGAATAGTACAAGAGAGGTGTTGCACTCACATTTTAATTGAGAATATAAGCAGAACATAATGTAGTTTCATGAACCCAGAAGAAATAAACTTTTTTAAAAGAAACAGCAATGAAATAAAATTTAAGCTGTGAAATTTCATTAGTTGATAATATGCATATAACAGTTGTAGCTACTTGACAGTAAAGAGATATAAGGAATTTATTCATGCTAAGATTTTCTTTTATTTGCTCCTGGTGTGTATTAATATAATTTTATATATGTTTCAGGAAGTATAGAAGTAAGCACAGTTCATTTAGACTTTACTGTAGCAATTTCTTTTTAATTAAAGGTTCAAATGACACTGCAGACACTCATACAAGCTCGTTCTAAACTTATAAAACAGTGGCGCGACACTGACAGGAAGATCACATTTTGCTATAATGAAGCACGTGACAATGCTAAATTTATACAATCAATGGAAAAGTGCTGCCATTCATTGTATTTGCATGATCCTGTAAGTATATGTTTAGTTCCTGAAATTACATATTAGTGGTTAAAAGATTTTTAGATATATGGAAGATAGAGAAGTATTCAGTAATAATATATTGTTTAAATATTTTCTTTGTAGGTGAGAATGAAAGAATCTATAATGAGTCTTCTGCAGACTGTAAGACTTATACACAGTGTATCCCAGTTTTATAATACTTCGGAGAGAACTTCATCTCTCATGGTGAAGGTATGAAATACTTGCTTAAGATTCTTCAATGTGTTACTGATATCTCTTATATGCAAACATCTGAATTGTCATATTATAGCCAACAATCATGCTTATTTAGATGTTACGAGTGAGTGAGTATTGTTTAAGGGCCTGTCGACAGCTAGGTCATTAGGGCCCTTAGATGTTACGATGCTGGAAATTATAATCTCCCAGGTTATTTCAATTATGAGTTGAAGATAATTTTAAACAGTTCTGCTACAACATTGTTGATTTTTCTTAATATGGTTCTGAAGTCAAAACAATAGCTTGTTTAATAATATAAATGCTGCATGGCTACATGTAAGTTATTAATGATATCAATCAGAATACAATTTTTGTGGCTTCTTACAGATCACAAATCAGATGATAGAAACTTGCAAGTTGTACATTACATGCAGAGGTAAAGAGACAATTTGGTCTCAAGATCGTGCAACTGTGAAAACCAAACTGGAGCATTGCATTAACTTGAACAAAACATATAGAAGCACCTATCAGCTTGTAAAGAACCAGCCTTTCATACCTGGGCAGGACTCATTTGGTTTTTCTGAAAACTATGTGTTTGGCAAATTTGATACATTTTGTGAACGTTTAAATAAGATTATTACAATGTTCAACTTGGTAGATGATTACAACATGCTGTTTGCTCGCAGGATGGAAGGTAAATTGAAGTATGAGATATTTTCTGTGTAATTTTATTTTTTACCAAACCAGTGTACTTCTTTGGCAATAATAAAACAGAAACATAATTTTATTATTACCAGTGGCTTGCATTCAGGGAAAGCGACCAAAGCATTGCTTGAGTAAGAACTGAAATATCTGTGAGAATTGAACCAGAAACTCCTCGCTGTATGCCAGTACACTAATATGGCCAAACATGATGGACAAAGACAATATTCACATTTATTAATAGTACGTTATGTCATTATAATGATATGGTTCAATAATACCTAGGTAAATAGTCAAGCCTCTTCCAGACACTCAGAGCCAATATGTTACATTACTGATAGTGTATTGCGAGGCAGCCAAAACAATGCTCCTACAGCATCAGTAAAAGACCTGTGTTTGCATCTCTGAAGGTCTTGGGCTGCACGCACATTTAAAGCTAGCTTGAGAGAGGAGTTAACTGTGATAATGAGAATAATGTAGAGTATCAGAAGCAGTACTGGGCACATACATATGAGAAATTTAGTGAAGCTGAACATGACCTGTCTGTTAACCATCTGCAATAATTGTCTGTTGCTGTAGCTGCTTTTAGGGAAAATAGAATAAAAATTGCACTTGATGGCCAGCAAAAAAAATGAAATATTTCAGATACAATTAACAATTAAGATAGAATAGGGTTATCCTTAAAAGGCATGTTAGTGCAGTAAATTTTCAGAGGAAACAAGAGTTGGGCTATTGAGGACATGATGAAATAGCAAAAATCTATTAACCAGGCCAGTTGTGTGGAACTGTTGAAGTACAACATAGAGTATAACCCTTTTTTAGCAGAGCTCTTGAAAGCCTCTAATGTGTTTAAAAGAATTTCTAACTGAATTAAGAGGAGCCAAATGCAAGCCATAGGTTTTACCATTTTGTCAACTATAAAGTGAAAATGCAGTTATTCCTTTTGTTCAATGGGATGGAATTACTTGTTAAGATTGGTAAACACTTGTGCAGGAACAGATGTGAATCACTTTGTGATATGTTTGGTACTATGCTAGAACACTCTTAATAAATTGAGTAAAGTATTTAGCACCAGTTAATGTCTTTTTGATACTTTTGGAAGATTTCAAATTCGTTTAGCTCTTAAACACAATCAACAAGATATTCACTTTCTTAAATGTGTTGTACAACATCCATCCCTGAGAAGTGATATTTTGTATTGTCAGCAAAAACTCCAAGAAATTTGCCCTCCATAGCCACATTATGTGATGATAGTGAATAGGTTTTTCAGGAAGAGAGTCTTCAAAGAAGAAAAATATAAACTTGAAATGCATTTATTGCATAGTATTTGACAATATTGATAATCACTGGATTTAACTCTTTAAGAATATTCTAAATTGAAATGTTTAAATGTATTGTTATATGCAAATCATGGACAATGTTTTAACCAATTACCTGAAAACTGCTTTCAAAGTCTCTTGATGGATACGGAAAGTTCTTCAATGCCATTCAATAGAGAGATGACCTGACTGTAGGGTATGCTGCAAAAGAGTTTAGAAATAAACACATGATGTAACTGCAAAACTACTGAATCCTAATTCAGTACTAAAAATAGTGTTCAGCAGTTTAATATGTTAGTGCTATTATGAAGGTCACAACAAAAGTTTTGAGATGTGAGAAAATGAAAGTTGATCCACCCGAATTGAATTCAAGATGGGATAGTGCCATCCTTTGTGAGTAAACTGGTATCAGCTAGTGATTCATCCACTCCAGGAATTTCAGCAGTACAAGGATGAACAATCCATGGGGTACAAGTAGTCAGTCCCTGCAAAGGAGCTGGGAAGAAAGCATTTTCATTCAACAATTGTCTACGATCTTAAAATTAAGTTAAACCAGTGTCAAAGCCTTGAACATTTGCAACAGGCTTTTGGAGACATTGCTCCTTTCCATACCACAATTTTCCAATGGTTTCAGTAAGTTAAAAGGGTCCAAACATCTTTGAAAGATGAGCAGAGAAGCACATGTCTGGCAATGGCAGTGACTGAGGAAAACATCACAGTGTTGAGAAAAATGTTTGATGAAAATAATGAGATAACATTTAAATAAACTGAGACAACATTGCAGATTAGGTTGCCAGTAATTTGAAAATCTTCTGTGAATTCCTTTGCATGAGGAAGGTCACATCCTGATGAGTGCCTCACAATTTGACAGAAGAACAAAAACACACCAGTGTTGAATGGTATGAGAAAATGCTGACAAGATACAAAGCAGAGTACTCCAGATGGGTTTCTGGTATCACCACAGATGATGA
This sequence comes from Tenodera sinensis, assembly GCA_030765045.1. Classification (NCBI taxonomy): domain Eukaryota; kingdom Metazoa; phylum Arthropoda; class Insecta; order Mantodea; family Mantidae; genus Tenodera; species Tenodera sinensis. The sequence continues at coordinate 132,563,091 of CM060966.1, read as the reverse complement.
AACCTAGATTTATTACTTTGATCTAGAGACCAAGCAACAATCAGCAGTGTGGATCTTTTCTGATGACAATCCATCAACAAAAGTGAAGTGTTGCCAAAGTGTCCAGAAGAAAATGTGGTCTTGTGGCAACCATTTCTCTGGAGGAGCAAAGCATGGTTACCGTTAATTGGTACACTGCAGTTTGCTTCCCGAAAGTTTTTGCTAAGCACAAGAATGGCGCCCACACGCATGACTGTGAGGGATCCTTCTCTATCACAACATGCCCACACACATGGCCAACATCACCATCCAGCTCCTGGAGCCTACAGAGGTAAAACTTATGATTCACTCACCACATAGTCCCAACCTGTCCCCATGTGACTCTTTTCTGTTCCCAATGATAAAAAATTGCATGCGTGGAAAGAGATTTTCACCATTGAAGATGCTGTTACCACCCATGAAGGGGAGCTTGCAGCCATCAGAGTAAATATGTGGCAGGAGGGTCGAGAAGAGGCTTCAGTGATTGCAAAAGTGTATACAGTGTGGTGAGTACTTTGAGAAAGTGCAACAATTAGAATACTTTTACAAAAATTATTCTTGGTGTATCTCAAAATTTTCGTAATGACCCTTATACTGTGTACAATTCCTGTGAATACCTTCAGTATGTAGATCATCTTCAGCACTGAAGAGAATCAAAAGGTGCTCTAAAAATTATGCTGAAGAGAGGCTTCTCATGCTAGAATTATTTAAATTGAAACTGGCCTACTAAGAGAACTCAGAAAAAAGGAAAAGTACTTTGAAGAGTTGGCTACCAACTCTGCTTCTCAGGAGAGAAGATGTAATTTTAATTCCATTGATTTTGTAGAGGAGACCTACCAAGTGTCAAAGGTGACTTTAAGTCCAGAAACTATTTTATATAACATTTTACTTAAACTAATTTTATTAAATGTAATATTTCAATAACTGTTCTTTTAGTTTAAACCATGACCAGTTACAATTTTTATCTTTAATGTTTGCTTCTTTAATTTAAATCATTACCAATTTGTGATTTTTATCAAGTCCTGTCTGTTCTTTGATTTACTATCACTTACTTAGAAATGATAATATTCATTGCTTTGGCTATCTGAATGGTTATTGCACACCATTGGTTATTGCTATGTCAAGTCTGTCCTTCAATCCTAATCTGTAATAATCAAAGAAATGAAATGAAATGCTGCAAATGTGTCAGGCACTTTTTTATTTGAGTTCCATGAATGCAAATGCTGTTTTAGCATATGAATGTGGTCTAATTTGCTAGTTCTGTATTATTATAGTTATTATATAGTTCAACCCATGGGAGCAGCAAAAGGAAATGTAGTTACTATTTCACTTATTGCTTAAAAATTTGCTATTCACTGCTTTAATACAGCAAATTGCTTTCTTTTAGGTCTTTTACTTGGAGAAGGTAGGTAACAGAAACATGCACTCATTGGCAAAATTATTATACCTTATTTTCTTGCACTTCTTATGTATAAACTTAATGAACATAAAAGTAGACTATTCTTTATTTTAAACATAGAATACAGAAGAAAAGTGTGATAAATCCATATCTGTCTGCTACATTGGGTGGAGAAGGTATATAGGAGAGATACTATCCATAGATATTGTAAAAATTGTATTACAATTTTAATCCCTGAGACTTATTTCCACAGAGAAAACTAAGTTTTGTAGATTTCATATTTAGAATTAGTAATCCAAGTATTATTTAAGTATGAGCATATTACTATATTCAAAAATTATTGGAAGACACTAGATTGTAAACACTTGTTACCTAGCAGAGAAACTTATTATTCATAATAGGTAGTTTACCAGTTATAAAATCACAGTATATTGTGACAAAGACAACAAAATCTGTTCGTTACTTTTGTATCAGTTTATTGTCTTCCAAAATTTTAGCACAAATACAGTTTCCTAATCATCATTAATACAGTCCACAGTCTTTCAGGCTGTACAACTCTTACAACTCTTCTCATAACCTTGCTCAGTCCTTTTGCTGTCTTTCTTCACTTCCTCTGTCTCTCAAACCCTAATTATGATGTAACAATCACTTGCAATGCTCATTGTATCTTGTTATGATGTACCAACATGACATATACACACACAGCTGTTTCACACTCACTGACCAACTCATGTCCACAACTCAACTCTAAAACTCACTGCTCTACTCTTCTCTGGTCTCCTTATATACTGGGGATGATGTCATATGGACCTTTCTTGAGTTCCACAAAGATAGGCACAAGAAATGACGCAGCTAGAAGTCTCATGCACATTCTTGAAACCCCCATTATTTCTGCCATCTTGATTGTTAAAAAGTCATGTACACAAAGCAATCATGCAAAGGAGCCCACTCCTGAATATCTTTGCCTGCTCACTGGCACGTATGTGGTGTGAAGTACGAGCTTGGCCTGTCTGTTCTTTGTTTTGTGCCAAACCCAAGCCCAATATCACAATATGTTAGTATTGTTAGTCATTATGCAATTAATTTTAAGAGTTATGACAATACAAGTTACTACATATGCACATCCACTCTGTCCTCTATGTGATCTGCAAGAGGAAATGGATCGAGACCACCTTCAAATATGCCCGGCCACTTCTAGTGCCCCATTCATCAGTGAAAAATATTGGAGAGCAAAAGGATTAATGACTTCATTGTCAGAAATCCAGCATTAGCTAACAACACATATGCACATAGTAACCCACAACATTCTTTTTAAGTTTAACAAAAAAAAAATTGCCCTCTATTTCACATCAGTTTTGAAATGAATTTAATTTGGAATTTCTCTGGAAAGTTATTGTTATGCCAGCCATGAAACAAGTTATAACAAAGACAACAAAAAATACTGAAAACAGAAGCGCTATTAGCAGTGAAGTATTTTTCATATTTGAATTCAATTTTTTGAGTCACTTGAGTTACTTTTTTACTGAAGTGAGTGTAAAAAAGTGGCTCAAAAAAATGAACCCAAACAAGCAAAACAAACTTCTCATTACAGTTTAGAAGAGCAAGCTTTCCAATTTTCTCTGAAGAGCATTTTATATACAAAGAAAATGGAAAATGCAGAACATGTAACTAAACATGCAGCTGTTTAAGTATTATGCAGCTTCTTGCTTTGAGTTTATGTTAGTTGTAGGCATATGTTTTTGCATAATTTTATATAAATCTGAGTCAAAGCATATTTTTTAAGCTTTGGAGGAAGCTATACAAACCTTTCAGCAAGCAAAAGCAGGAGTGACTACAAAGACGTATGACTACCTTGATCAACGCAACTTGGAGTTTGATGCCGACTTTGATATATTCATGGCTAAGACTGAAAAACTTAAAGAATCAATTGGAGCTTTGATTGAGGAAAATTTTGCAAGTGTGTGGGAGACTCCACAAGGAATTCGCTTTCTTACTCGTTTTGAAAAGGTGAGTTTTGTATACTATTGATGTTATAAGATGACTATTTCTTACATGTTTAATTCTCCAATACAATAAGATTAATAACAGCAACAACAACAATAATAGTAGGTATCTAATAATAATTATAATTACAAGAATGATTTTGTTAATATAATGATGATAATATGGTTTCAGGTCAGTGAAAAAATACCATTAACAAAGATGGAAGAGAAGTATGATAGGGTACTTAAATACTGTGAACGTGAGGTGGATGGTATTTTAAAACTATTCCGTAAACAAAAGGAAGATCCACCTTTACCACGCAACCACCCTCCCATAGCTGGTCGTATCAAGTGGGCTCGTTCCCTGCACAGTCATCTAAAGGATCTGGTGACCGAAGCATCCACTCATCCTGTGCTCAAAAATCTTGCTGCTACTTCTGAACTAGTCAGGCGATATAATAATGTTGGCTCTACACTGGAAACTTATGAACATGATATGAAGGAAATTTGGATGAAGCAAAATGTAAGTATGTAAATGAAATAAAATATGCCAAATAATTAATTTTCTTGTATGAAAGAGGTGGCTCCTTTTAAGGATTTGGCGAGTCTCTGTTATTAGCCTAGCACATCACTTAAGAACTGTATGAGACCTGTTTTGAATATAATTTTTAAATAAGTGGTGCACTGAAGGCAAGCTGAAGATCTGTGCACCAAGATACTGGCATTGACATTGATTTTTCACTCTGACTCTATCTTTAGGTACTATAATTTTGAGCCAATGTAGCATAAATTAATTAATTTACTATCATAAATGCCCAAAAATCAGAAATAGCTGTACATAGTGAGATGGTGATTATGATTATTATGTTGTTGTTAGCTAATGCTGGATTTCTGACAATGAAGTCCTTAATCCTCTTGCTCTCCAATATTTTTCACTGATGGATGGGGCGCTAGAAGTGACCAGGCATATTTGAAGGTGGTCTCTGTCCATTTCCTCTAGCAGATCACATAGAGGACAGAGTGGTGAAGAATATATCCCACTTCTTGAGAGATAGAACTGGAACTTAAAAATTTTGAACCACAGACCTTCCACTTACCAGGCACTGCTCTAACCATTGAGCTACTGTGACAATCTGCCAGAATGGCATTGAATTCTCAAACCAGTTCGTATTTCTCCTGGTAAACCACAAAGGCAGTCTCACATCAGAGACAAATTACCCCAATGGTGACTTACACCAACAGTAAGTTTGTTGGCATAAATAAATAACATCCCAATTCTGTTTAAATGTTTTGCCAGACAATCATGTCCTGTAATCAACCTGAAGGTTGCAACTGCCGTTTTTTGAGGATACTCAGGAATTACTGTTTGAATGTTTTGGTAGTTCTCATCTTTTATTTTTTGATTTTTCATAGTAATATTTTGCAATAATTTTTTTGAATTCAGAGTTGACTAATCTTTTAGCTGCATAAAATGGCAGATTAACTATGGATTTCTGTACACTGCTGGTACCTTTTTTTTGCAAGGGATACTGAATTTTCCTTAGGGGTCTCCGTCTACGGGATATGTGAATTGCGACCACAAGGTATCCAAGCTGAGCAGAACATTACTTCCACTTACTGGTGTTTTGCTTCTCACTGTAGCTTTTCTATCTGACCTTGCCTTGGTCATCTCTTATTCTCTTCTGACCCTGATGCTATTAGGGTTCCTGAGGGCTAGGGAGTCTTTATTTTTCCAACCTCTCCATTTCTCTAATTTCTCTATAAACTCTTAACCCCTAAGATGCTGAGCTGTCATGGCATGTAATACATCCTCTGATTGGTAATCAGAGGATATGGTCGGGAATTTATTTTGATAAGTCTCCAGGTCAGGTCAATGAGACCCGTAAACCAATCACAGATTTGGGCCTCCAGACATTCTGGGGGTTGTGAGAGAGCGATGTAACCGCCAAAACATAAAAATATGGTGCTCTCTAAAAAGCGATTACTATTACTGCTAAGTCTCTTCAATATTTATGCAATGTGATTGTTATTATTAATACTTTTAATTTCAGCTAAGAGGTACATTCATAAAGTAAATTTCTCACTTGCCCCACAGATAACAAGACAATATGAAAAAATCAGTAAATTTTTGGGTTTGTTATTAGATGAAAATTTAAGTTGGAAAATGCATATAGACAGCCTGACTAAAAGACTAGTAAGATGTGCTTCTTAGTTAGGTCAATCAAATTTATGTCTAGCGTACATATTCTTATAGTAGTTAATTTGGAATATATACACAGTCTACTAGTATAGGGCATAATCTTTTGGGGGAATTAAAAAAAACAGCATAAAGATTTTCAGGATGCAAAAGAAGGTAATAAGAATTATGAATGTGTCCAATAAAATGGTGATACCGAAATTTAGATTTCAAATCGAATGGGCTTGATAAAGACACGTTTTAATTTAATTGCCGGATGTGAGATTTGTGATAAGTGTTGAGTAATAACATATGTAGATAATAGAGTAGGAAGTGTTGTAAGGTGATCAAGATATGAGTAAATAATAGTCGTTAAATTTGTAGGATAAACGCATTATTGGTTTGAAATTAACGAGTCATGACGTCATACTACATAGTTTAAATTCACGTTTGAAATTCAGGTCTGCCAATCTTAAAAGTCGCGCGATATGTTTAATAAAATATAAAGAAAACATCGTTTAATCATAAAAAGGTAATTATATATTTGAAATTCAAAAAAGAACATGTTATAATAGAAAGGGACATTTCTAAATTGCGGGAAAAGGAATGAAATAGCATTTTGGATACGAGGCTTTCTTGGATGACGTCATGACATTTAAAAATTGGAGAGAACGTTTTTCTAGCGTGGGGACGCCAGAAAGCGTCACTACTCACCCCAGACCAGCACCGCACGTTGTGGAGTGCAGACGTGAGTGCGATTCCTCTGCGTATAGAAAATCGGCATAACTCCCGAAAGTATATAAGAAGTAATAAACAATATATAGAAGTTTTCTTGGGTAATCTATAACACCTACGCATACCCGAGATAAAGAAAGAGATCTCATCCTGACTAGCCGGAACGAACCAAATCAAAGGGCGACACCACGTCACCAACGACATTTACGCATCAAATGGCGATCCAACGAGAGACCAACGACATTTACGCCACAAATGGCGACCCAACGTGTGGCGTCGAGAGAATAGACCAACCCTAAGACGACCAAGCCAGCATCGAACCAGCAAACAAGAAGGTGCCCAGCGTGTCAACATCTGTGAAACGTGTAGTGAACAAGTTTAAGTGCAGTTAAAAAAAAAAAAAAATAGTGAAAATTGTGAAATATTTTGATTAGAAAAACACATGTAAATAGCTTAGAAATGGAAGACAGTGATAGCGATTTTCTAGGTTTTGAGAGTCCGGAAATTGAGAAAAGTGTAGTTAGGATGGAAGAATATAATCAAAATATAATCGGTAGCAGAATATGCCAAGAAGTAGAAGATCAGAACGTTAGAGAAACACCTAGAGGTAGCTCAGAAATGTTTAGTAGTAATTCAGAAAGGCCAGCGATTATGTCAGGAATAGAGAATATGTTTCAAAAGATAATGGAAAAGATAGATGAAACTAGTGTAGAGTTAGGACAGAAATTAGAGAAGGGACAACAGGAATTGGGAATGCAATTGGAAAATCAGAAGAGAGCTTTAGAAACCTTTAGGGAAGAAGTTAGGGAGGAAATTAATAAAGTTAGTAGTGAAGTAAAAGAAAATAGAGAACAGGTTAAGGGAGAATTAGAGACAATACGGCAAGAAGTAAAGAATTCTGAAAAGAAATTAGGTCAACAAGTTAGTGAAAAATTAGATAAAGAAAGGGAAAGAGTAACATATAAATTAGACAAACAAAGGGAAGAGGTAGTACAAAGGTTAGATAAAGACAGGGAAGAAATTAGAGAAGAGCTACAGGGGTGTAAAGTTAGAATAGAAAGATCTGATGTAGAAAGTGCAAGGCAGGCTAGAAATTTGGAGGATGTTACAGACCCAATAAAAGGGGTAGTAACAGAAATTACTCAAGTAAAAGAGGCCTTAGAAAATTTGAAATTAAATGAAAATGCATGTAATCACAACAATCTTAATAATGAAGCTGCAAGAAACGAGGCAATACCAGGTGTATCAGCTGACATTTCAATGCAAAATAGGGGTAACAGTAATTCCCATTCTGATCTCAGAAATAGTTCAGGGACAGGTGACAATTCAAATTTACATTGGCCTAACCATGTCTTAAATGAAATGACACCTCCAGTTTTTGAAAATGAAGATTCAGATGATCCTAAAGCCTTTTTAGAAGGGTTACAAGAGTACTTCATGGTGAAACGTATACCGGAGGAGTACAAGATGGTGATAGTAAGAAAATGCCTAAAGGGTAATGCTGCCAATTGGCTAGGCCTTTCTATGGGTAACAATAATGATTATGGGACCTTTAGAAACATCTTTTTAACCAGATATTGGGGAGCTAGTAGGCAGGCTAATATTAGAGTTGAATTAAGCAATGGAAAGTTTAATCCTAGATCGGAGGAATCGATGGTCAACTATTTTATGAGAATAGCAAGAAAATCGAAGATGTTGGATCCTCCCTTAGATGAAAAAGATGAAGCTGTAAAATCTTCGTTGTGGTGTCCTAGTTATTGGATCGCCATTTGAAGCTGAAGTCGTTGGTGACGTGATGTTGCCCTTCGATGTAGCTCGCTCCGGCTAGTTCTGCAAGAAATCTCTTTATCTCGGGTTTGCGTAAGTGTAATGGACAACCCAAGAACAACTTTATATATTATTTATTTTAAATATTTTCGGGAGCTATGCCGAAAATATTTGTATCTGTAGAGGAATCGCCCTCACATCCGCGCAGCACGACCTCCCGTACTGGTCTCTGGTTGAGTAGTGACCGACGCTTTTTCTTACCCACGCTAAGAAAAACCGTTCTCTTCCTATTTGAATGTCATGACGTCATCCAAGAAAGCCTCGTATCCAAAATGCTATTTCCTTTTCCCGCAATTTAGAAATGTCCCTTTCTATTATAACATGTTCTTTTATGAATTTCAAATATATAATTACCTTTTTAGGATTAAACGATGTTTACTTTATATTTTATTAGATATATCGCGCGACTTTTAAGGTTTGTAGAACTGACTTTCGAACGTGTATTTAAACTATGTGGTATGACGTCATGACTCGTTAATTTCAAACCAATAATGCGTTTATTCTACAAATTTAACGACTATTATTTACTCATATCTTGCTCACCTTACAACACTTCCTGCTATATTATCTATTTATGTTATTACTCAATATTTATCGCAAATCTCATATCCGGCAATTAAATTAAAACGTGTCTTTTTCAAAAGCCCATTCGATCGGAAATCTAAATTTCGGTATCAAATGCCCCCATTTATATTATTTTATTATTTCATAATAAAATAATGTAAATGTCTTGCCCGAAAGAAAAATTAAAAATTACTCCTGTATTTTGAATAATCGGCAACACTCCCATTATATAATTTTCAATTACACTGTTTTTGAAATTGGTTATTAACACATTTTCTCATTAATCTTTTTAACATGACAAACAATTATACACTTGACTTAACATTAATCCTTAAATACTAATTACAATATGTTATGGTTTCTTCTGTGAAGCTTTTATATAAAGGTTAAATTTCAAGAGTCTTTCTTTATACTTCCTTCTTTTAGTTCATGTTTGCTCACTTCGCTCTCACTATCACTTGCACTGTGATTTTTCACTTTTGTTATTGTAACACATATCTGTACTATATCCTTTAAGCACTAAAATGTACATATATTTATATAAATCCATTACACTCTTTAGACAAGTTCTTTCTTTGTCTTTCTGTGATAACTATCTATACATCTACATATTTTAACAAATGTTTACAAAGTAAATATTCTGTTTTCTCTCTATGCGGAGATGAACACTTTAACAATCTTTCTGAAGCTGTTATTGTGAGCTCTATACAATATATATTTTTTTTTAAGCTCTTGGTAGTAGATAGCAATTCACATTCTGCATTTTTCATGAATATGTAAGTACCTGACCAATATATGATTTTCAAGTAAGCTAACATTTACATTTTATCTCAAAGCTGATTGGGTGCCAATAGACAAATGACACTTCCAATTTTTCTTTTACATTAAATCAAGGTTCCAAGGCACCACACGGTTTCTTGTATGGTCGAAGGAGTTGTTTATGCCATCTTCCCAGACATTTTTCATTTTTAACATCTTTTAATTCATAGGTATGATAACCAAATTTTGATATAATTTCTGCAGGACCTTTATATAACAATTCCATCCTTTTGTTCCTACCTCGCAAGGCACTTGATAACTTATGGTCTTTAACTAGTACCCAATCGCCTATCTTAGGTTCCCATTTATGTTTTCTACTCTTTTTCTTTAATTTTCGCTTCTCTGCCTTTTTCTTGATTCGTTCAAAAGCAATTTTCGCTCTTTCTTCTTCACTTAACTGAATGTCATTAATTTTCAGTGTTTTTGGTTCCCCGATCAATATTGGTTCTGGTTCAATTCCTAACATTAATTTTATTGGTGCAAACCCAGTAGTTACATTAATGGTGTGATTGATAATCTTTTCTATCAATGGACAATATTTCACCCAATCCTTGTGATTATGATGTGTAAGTACACGTAAATAAATTCCTATATCTCGGAGGACACGTTCTGTTGGATTCCCTGATGGAAAGTATGATGAACAGTAATTTAGTTTTCTCGAGTCTAATGTCACCCTAATCTTTCCATTGGCCTTATTTACAATACATAGGGGATTCACAAATTCTGAATTCGAAATTTCAATAACCTCATCTTCTAACATTGACTTTATAACTGCATCTACCTCTTCTCTTATTGTACTAGGGATAGCTCTCGCTTTATGTGTAAAAGGTTTGATGGGTATCATCTCAAACGAATGAGTATAAATATGACATTTACCAGGTTTCTCAGAGAATACTTCTTTATTTCGGATTAATATTTCAAACAATTTATCCCTCTGTTGTTCATTTAGTTGATCAGCCTGAGTTACTTTTTTTTTCTCAACAATTCTTCTAAGTCTTCACTACTCTCCCTATCATAGTACCTAGTTGCATCAGAAACCCTCAAATTGTCTATGAAATCATTTTTATCCCATTCTACATTTTCTTTATTATCGACACTGTACTCTTTGACATTTACTTCAGTTAATTCCATAGCTCCTACTTTAACATATTCTACAAAGAATGTATCCCCTTGGATTTCTTCTTCCTCTTTTTCTCGTACAATAGTTTCTGAACTACTATCTTCCACAAAAGGCACTATAATGGTCTCATCTTCAACTTTCATTTCTAGAATCATGTTTTTAAAATTCACCACAGCTTCCCAGGCATAAAGACAATCACAACCTATTATAATATCTGTAACAAGTCTTCCTACAATCAGAAATAAAATTCCTAGTATTCTCCCATTTATTTCAATATTTATCATTGCTTGAAATTTTACTCTCTCTTTTCGTTTTCCCACAGCTAGCGAGCAATATATCCCATTAACTGGTAAAGACATTACTTTAAAACCACTACTTTGTAAATTATCATAAAAATTTTGTGAGCATACTGTGCTATTTGATCCCGTATCTATAATTGCATTGTATTGTTTTCCATTTACTCCAATTTTGATTTTAGGTGGATCTCCTACTTTTTCGTTTTCGTCGATTCTATTTTTACATTCTCTTTTCTTTTGTATCATCATTTGCCTTCTAGGACTATTTATTTCCGAGTACTTATCACAATCATTACTAGGATACCCAGTTCTCACTGAAGGCGCGTTTGACCGGGTCTGGCGTTTCCCTGATTTTTAGGTATTGCTCCTGTACTATTTCCCAAATTGTTACTTCTGTTTTCCTGCATTAAATTGGGGTTACTTCCTACCATGTTTTTGACCGTGTTAATGGCCTCGACCATTTCCGCATTTTCGGGGGAATTTCGTCCATTTGAATACCTTTCTCCCTGTCTTGGTGACCTCGGTCTAAACTCATTATCTCCGTTTGTCCAATACCCATCATTTGAATTTCTACTATGTCCAAAATAACGTCCCCGTCTACCTCGATCAAATCTATTTGTATTCATATAATTCACCCTTATATTTCTTCCCCTTAGATTACCATTTCTATTTTGGTGATGCCCTTCCTGGTTATATCTACCTTGATTTTCCCACCGGAATGATTCCATCCTTGGTACTGGTCCTTTATATCTTTCCCTAACCTCACTTCTATTCTGATAATACTGTGCCCCTTGCCCGAAAGAATTGACAGTTTCTTTTCCTTCATATGTATTTCCAAATGCGTGTTTTGGCTTATTGACTTCTAAGGCTGATAATAATTCGATCATAGCTGCAATGCTATCGGGTCGGGCTATGATTAGGTAGTGTTGAAGCGTTTCCGGAAAATGTGGAGTAACTATATTTATTAGATCTTTTTCATCTAAAGGAGGATCCAACATCTTCGATTTTCTCGCTATTCTCATAAAATAGTTTACCATCGATTCCTCCGATCTAGGATTAAACTTTCCATTGCTTAATTCAACTCTAATATTAGCCTGCCTACTAGCTCCCCAATATCTGGTTAAAAAGATGTTTCTAAAGGTCCTGTAATCATTATTGTTACCCATAGAAAGGCCTAGCCAATTAGCAGCATTACCCTTTAGACATTTTCTTACTATAACCATCTTGTACTCCTCTGGTATACGTTTCACCGTGAAGTACTCTTGTAACCCTTCTAAAAAGGCTTTAGGATCATCTGAATCTTCATTTTCAAAAACTGGAGGTGTCATTTCATTTAAGACATGGTTAGGCCAATGTAAATTTGAATTGTCACCTGTCCCTGCACTATTTCTGAGATCAGAATGGGAATTACTGTTACCTCTATTTTGCATCGAAATGTCAGCTGATACACCTGGTATTGCCTCGTTTCTTGCAACTTCATTACTAAGATTGTTGTGATTACATGCATTTTCATTTAATTTCAAATTTTCTAAGGCCTCTTTTACCTGAGTAATTTCTGTTACTACCCCTTTTATTTGGTCTGTAACATCCTCCAAATTTCTAGCCTGCCTTTCACTTTCTACATCAGATCTTTCCATTCTAACTTTACACCCCTGTAGCTCTTCTCTAATTTCTTCCCTGTCTTTATCTAACCTTTGTACTACCTCTTCCCTTTGTTTGTCTAATTTATATGTTACTCTTTCCCTTTCTTTCTCTAATTTTTCACTAACTTGTTGACCTAATTTCTTTTCAGAATTCTTTACTTCTTGCCTTATTGTCTCTAATTCTCCCTTAACCTGTTCTCTATTTTCTTTTACTTCACTACTAACTTTATTAATTTCCTCCCTAACTTCTTCCCTAAAGGTTTCGAAAGCTCTCTTCTGATTTTCCAATTGCATTCCCAATTCCTGTTGTCCCTTCTCTACTTTCTGTCCTAACTCTTTACTATTTTCATCTATCTTTTGACTTAACTCTGTTCTTAATTCTTTACTATTTTCATCTATCTTTTTACTTAACTCTGTATTCATCTTTTTCATTATCGTTTGAAACATATTCTCTATTTCTGACATAAATGCTGGCCTTTCTGAATTACTACTAAACATTTCTGAACTACCTCTAGGTGTTTCTCTAACGTTCTGATCTTCTAATTCTTGGCATATTCTGCTACCAATTACATTCTGATTAAATTCTTCCATCCTACTTACACTTTTCTCAATTTCCGGACTGTCAAAACCTATAAACTCGCTATCACTGTCTTCCATTTCTAAGCTATTTACATGTGTTTTTCTACTCACCAAATTTTTCAATATTTTCACTATTTCACTTTAACTGCACTTAAACTTGTTCACTACACGTTTCACAGATGTTGACACGCTGGGCACCTTCTTGTCTGCTGGTTCGATGCTGGCTCGGTCGTCTTGGGGTTTGGTCCATTCTTTCGACGCCCCACGTTGGGCGCCAATTTGAAGCTGTAAAATCTTCGTTGTGGTGTCCTAGTTATTGGATCGCCATTTGAAGCTGAAGTCGTTGGTGACGTGATGTTGCCCTTCGATGTAGCTCGCTCCGGCTAGTTCTGCAAGAAATCTCTTTATCTCGGGTTTGCGTAAGTGTAATGGACAACCCAAGAACAACTTTATATATTATTTATTTTAAATATTTTCGGGAGCTATGCCGAAAATATTTGTATCTGTAGAGGAATCGCCCTCACATCCGCGCAGCACGACCTCCCGTACTGGTCTCTGGTTGAGTAGTGACCGACGCTTTTTCTTACCCACGCTAAGAAAAACCGTTCTCTTCCTATTTGAATGTCATGACGTCATCCAAGAAAGCCTCGTATCCAAAATGCTATTTCCTTTTCCCGCAATTTAGAAATGTCCCTTTCTATTATAACATGTTCTTTTATGAATTTCAAATATATAATTACCTTTTTAGGATTAAACGATGTTTACTTTATATTTTATTAGATATATCGCGCGACTTTTAAGGTTTGTAGAACTGACTTTCGAACGTGTATTTAAACTATGTGGTATGACGTCATGACTCGTTAATTTCAAACCAATAATGCGTTTATTCTACAAATTTAACGACTATTATTTACTCATATCTTGCTCACCTTACAACACTTCCTGCTATATTATCTATTTATGTTATTACTCAATATTTATCGCAAATCTCATATCCGGCAATTAAATTAAAACGTGTCTTTTTCAAAAGCCCATTCGATCGGAAATCTAAATTTCGGTATCAAAGATCTAATAAATATAGTTACTCCACATCTTCCGGAAACGCTTCAACACTACCTAATCATAGCCCGACCCGATAGCATTGCAGCTATGATCGAATTATTATCAGCCTTAGAAGTCAATAAGCCAAAACACGCATTTGGAAATAAATATGAAGAAAAAGAAACTGTAAATTCTTTCGGGCAAGGGGCACAGTATTATCAGAATAGAAGTGAGATTAGGGAAAGATATAAAGGACCAGTACCAAGGATGGAATCATTCCGGTGGGAAAATCAAGGTAGATGTAACCAGGAAGGGCATCACCAAAATAGAAATGGTAATCTAAGGGGAAGAAATATAAGGGTGAATTATATGAATACAAATAGATTTGATCGAGGTAGACGGGGACGTTATTTTGGACATAGTAGAAATTCAAATGATGGGTATTGGACAAATGGAGATAATGAGTTTAGACCGAGGTCACCAAGACAGGGAGAAAGGTATTCCAATGGACGAAATTCCCCCGAAAATGCGGAAATTGTTGAGGCCATTAACACGGTCAAAAACATGGTAGGAAGTAACCCTGATTTAATGCAGGAAAACAGAAGTAACAATTCGGGAAATAGTACAGGAGCAATACCTAAAAATCAGAGAAACGCCAGACCCGGTCAAACGCGCCTTCAGTGAGAACTGGGTATCCTAGTAATGATTGTGATAAGTCCTCGGAAATAAATAGTCCTGGAAGGCAAATGATGATACAAAAGAAAAGAGAATGGAAAAATAGAATCGACAAAAACGAAAAAGTAGGAGATCCACCTAAAATCAAAATTGGAGTAAATGGAAAACAATACAATGCAATTATAGATACGGGATCAAATAGCACAGTATGCTCACAAAATTTTTATGATAATTTACAAAGTAGTGGTTTTAAAGTAATGTCTTTACCAGTTAATGGGGTATATTGCTCGCTAGCTGTGGGAAAACGAAAAGAGAGAGTAAAATTTCAAGCAATGATAAATATTGAAATAAATGGGAGAATACTAGGAATTTTATTTCTGATTGTAGGAAGACTTGTGACAGATATTATAATAGGTTGTGATTGTCTTTATGCCTGGGAAGCTGTGGTGAATTTTAAAAACATGATTGTAGAAATGAAAGTTGAAGATGAGACCATTATAGTGCCATTTGTGGAAGATAGTAGTTCAGAAACTATTGTAAGAGAAAAAGAGGAAGAAGAAATCCAAGGGGATACATTCTTTGTAGAATATGTTAAAGTAGGAGCTATGGAATTAACTGAAGTAAATGTCAATGAGTACAGTGTCGATAATAAAGAAAATGTAGAATGGGATAAAAATGATTTCATAGACAATTTGAGGTTTTCTGACGCAACTAGGTACTATGATAGGGAGAGTAGTGAAGACTTAGAAGAATTGTTGAGGGAAAAGGTAACTCAGGCTGATCAACTAAATGAACAACAGAGGGATAAACTGTTTGAAATATTAATCCGAAATAAAGAAGAATTCTCTGAGAAACCTGGTAAATGTCATATTTATACTCATTCGTTTGAGATGATACCCATCAAACCTTTTACACATAAAGCGAGAGCTATCCCTAGTACAATAAGAGAAGAGGTAGATGCAGTTATAAAGTCAATGTTAGAAGATGAGGTTATTGAGATTTCGAATTCAGAATTTGTGAATCCCCTATGTATTGTAAATAAGGCTAATGGAAAGATTAGGGTGACATTAGACGCGAGAAAACTAAATCATTGTTCCTCATACTTTCCATCAGGGAATCCAACAGAACGTGTCCTCCGAGATATAGGAATTTATTTACGTGTACTTACACATCATAATCACAAGGATTGGGTGAAATATTGTCCATTGATAGAAAAGATTATCAATCACACCATTAATGTAACTACTGGGTTTGCCCCAATAAAATTAATGTTAGGAATTGAACCAGAACCAATATTGATCGGGGTACCAAAAATACTCAAAATTAATGACATTCAGTTAAGTGAAGAAGAAAGAGCGAAAATTGCTTTTGAACGAATCAAGAAAAAGGCAGAGAAGCGAAAATTAAAGAAAAAGAGTAGAAAACATAAATGGGAACCTAAGATAGGCGATTGGGTACTAGTTAAAGACCATAAGTTATCAAGTGCGTTGCGAGGTAGGAACAAAAGGATGGAATTGTTATATAAAGGTCCTGCAGAAATTATATCCAAATTTGGTTATCATACCTATGAATTAAAAGATGTTAAAAATGAAAAATGTCTGGGAAGATGGCATAAACAACTCCTTCGACCATACAAGAAACCGTGTGGTACCTTGGAACCTTGACTTCATGTAAAATTCGAAGTGTCATTTGTCTATTGGCGCCCAATCAGCTTTGAGATAAAATTTAAATGTTAGCTTACTTGAAAACCATATATTGGTCAGGTACTTACATATTCATGAAAAATGCAGAATGTGAATTGCTATATACTACAAAGAACTTAAGAATATATTGTATAGAGCTCACAATAACAGCTTCAGAAAGATTGTTAAAATGTTCATCTCCGCATAGAGAGAAAACAGAATATTTACTTTGTAAACATTTGTTAAAATATTTAGATGTATAGATAGTTATCACAGCAAGACAAAGAAAGAACTTGTCTGAAGAGTGTAATGGATTTATATAAATATATTGTCACCGCGCCCGCCGCATCTAATTGCCGACAACCGCAGTGTCACCCATCACATTATTGTCGGCACTACCGCAAAGGAGCCGAAGGAAAGAGACAGAGAATGGCCGCATTGTTGGGGCGCTTGCCGAAAGAGAGAAAAGGATAGAAGCTTCTGGAATCTTCCTCTTTGTATTCCACCGAATAACTGAACTTTCCAGAATAGTGCCTGGGAGATATAAATAGCGGTAAAGTGCGACAGGAGTCAGTCAGACGTATGTGAAGGTTGAGTAGTCGTGCCGACGGAAAGAAGAGACGTATGCGAAGCGTCGAGGAGTCACACCAGGGAGAAGGAACAGTTCTTTGTGTTACGAATTCGGACCCGTGCTGTTGGAGAATCGGAAAAGACTTTCTTGCTGTTGCAACGAGTGTACAAAGTTACTGTTTACGGAAATAAAAGTGTTTCTTTATCTCGACTACATCTGTCTACTTTACTTCACACCCACACCAAAAAGTCACACTGGTGTCAGAAGTGGGATTCGTCGAATTGCTTCTAGTTTCGTTACATCGTCGTTAGAAGTTGCAACGTTAGAACCAAGATGGAGGGAGATTCGGAAACCAGGATGATGGCAATGATGAAAGAATTATTCGCCGAAATGAAGACAGAAATGTCCAAGATGAAGACGGCAACCAACAACCTCGCTGCCGAAATGAAGACGAGAAACGACAACCTCGCTGCCAAAATGAAGACGGCAATCGACAACCTCTTTGCCGAGCTGAAAGAAGAAATAAAGACGAGAAACAACCTCGCTGCCGAGCTGAAAGAGATGAAGACGGAGCTATCGGCGAAAATTGACGGCGAACTGATTGGCGTGACGGAAGGCGTGGAAGAACTCGGCGAAAAGGTGGAAGACCTCTGCCAGCACGTGGACGTCGTGGAGGACGACGGGGAACGTCTTGGCGCCCTGGTAGTAAGAGTTGACGAGAGCGTCAAAGTACTGGATGCCAGGGGCAGACGGAATAGCGCGGAGCCGGGGAGGAAGCACCTAGTGGCCGAGGCGACAGTTGCGCCCGTTTCGGATGATATGAGGGAAGACGTGGAACAACTCGGCGAACTGATTGGCGCGAGGGAAGACGTGGAACAACTCGGCGAACGGATTGGCGTGACGGAAGACGTGGAACAACTCGGCGAACGGATTGGCGTGACGAAAGACGTGGAACAACTCGGCGAACTGATTGGCATGACGGAAGACGTGGAACAACTCGGCGAAAAGGTGGAAGACCTCTGCCAGCATGTGGACGTCGTGGAGGACGACGGGGAACGTCTTGGCGCCCTGGTAGTAAGAGTTGACGAGAGCGTCAAAGTACTGGAAGCCAGGGGCAGACGGAATAGCACAGACCCGGGGAGGGAGCACCTAGTGGCCGAGGCGACAGTTGCGCCCGTTTCAGATAACGAAAGTGTACGTCTCGGGGAAGACAAAGGGGCAGTTCAGGGACGTCATCGAGGATCCTCTGGAGGAGTGTGTCGGGTACGTAACCAACCAGGATATGACTTGGAGGACGATCAGCAGGGAAGCGCACAAGCAAACGAGCAACACGCGAGATCCGACTTGGCGTGTGACATGGGGGGACCGTCGGAACCATCCAATCACCTGACGCATAGTGCCGTGAACGGAAGAATGGTGGACATCATCTTGGACGGCAGGATACAGGAGAGGCCGTGCCGAGCACGAGTGAACACGAGTGCAGCGGTGGACGCGACTCGCGCGGATGTGGCGGGGTTTGTTGCCGGACCCATCGGAAGCAAGGTGGCTGCGAAGGTGCGCCAGAGAGGTCGGCGGACATGGTACCCAGTGAGCCGTTTCCAAGTGTGCAGGATGGCCCGTCAACACACCAGGAAGAAGGGCAACTGGACGAGGGACCGTCAAGACCGGCGGTACCGTTGCAGAATTTCGAAGCAGGATGGCATACATCGTCCTACCCGGACCAAGGGACACTATCCAACAGCGATACCTAGGATCGTGCCTCCTGGAGAAGAGGTTCGATGGGTTAGTCCACCGGGGCGCAAGGGAGATGCCGCAGTGATAGTGCTGGTCGGGACGACCAGCTCTGAGGAGGGAGCAGTGTCACCGCGCCCGCCGCATCTAATTGCCGACAACCGCAGTGTCACCCATCGCATTATTGTCGGCACTACCGCAAAGGAGCCGAAGGAAAGAGACAGAGAATGGCCGCATTGTTGGGGCGCTTGCCGAAAGAGAGAAAAGGATAGAAGCTTCTGGAATCTTCCTCTTTGTATTCCACCGAATAACTGAACTTTCCAGAATAGTGCCTGGGAGATATAAATAGCGGTAAAGTGCGACAGGAGTCAGTCAGACGTATGTGAAGGTTGAGTAGTCGTGCCGACGGAAAGAAGAGACGTATGCGAAGCGTCGAGGAGTCACACCAGGGAGAAGGAACAGTTCTTTGTGTTACGAATTCGGACCCGTGCTGTTGGAGAATCGGAAAAGACTTTCTTGCTGTTGCAACGAGTGTACAAAGTTACTGTTTACGGAAATAAAAGTGTTTCTTTATCTCGACTACATCTGTCTTCTTTACTTCACACACACACCAACCAAAAAGTTACAATATGTACATTTTAGTGCTTAAAGGATCTAGTAAAGATATGTGTTACAATAACAAAAGTGAGAATTCACAGTGCAAGTGATAGTGAGAGCGAAGTGAGCAAACATGAACTAAAAGAAGGAAGTATAAAGAAAGACTCTTGAAATTTAACCTTTATATAAAAGCTTCACAGAAGAAACCATAACATATTGTAATTAGTATTTAAGGATTAATGTTTAGTTAAGTGTATAATTGTTTGTCATGTTATAAAGATTAATGAGAAGATGTGTTAATAACCAATTTCAAAACAGTGTAATTGAAAATTGTATATAATGGGAGTGTTGCCGATTATTCAAAATACAGGAGTAATTTTTAATTTTTCTTTCGGGCAAGACATTTACATTATTTTATTATGAAATAATAAAATAACATAAATGGGGGCATTTGATACCGAAATTTAGATTTCAAATCGAATGGGCTTGATAAAGACACGTTTTAATTTAATTGCCGGATGTGAGATTTGTGATAAGTGTTGAGTAATAACATATGTAGATAATAGAGTAGGAAGTGTTGTAAGGTGATCAAGATATGAGTAAATAATAGTCGTTAAATTTGTAGGATAAACGCATTATTGGTTTGAAATTAACGAGTCATGACGTCATACTACATAGTTTAAATTCACGTTTGAAATTCAGGTCTGCCAATCTTAAAAGTCGCGCGATATGTTTAATAAAATATAAAGAAAACATTGTTTAATCATAAAAAGGTAATTATATATTTGAAATTCAAAAAAGAACATGTTATAATAGAAAGGGACATTTCTAAATTGCGGGAAAAGGAATGAAATAGCATTTTGGATACGAGGCTTTCTTGGATGACGTCATGACATTTAAAAATTGGAGAGAACGTTTTTCTAGCGTGGGGACGCCAGAAAGCGTCACTACTCACCCCAGACCAGCACCGCACGTTGTGGAGTGCAGACGTGAGTGCGATTCCTCTGCGTATAGAAAATCGGCATAACTCCCGAAAGTATATAAGAAGTAATAAACAATATATAGAAGTTTTCTTGGGTAATCTATAACACCTACGCATACCCGAGATAAAGAAAGAGATCTCATCCTGACTAGCCGGAACGAACCAAATCAAAGGGCGACACCACGTCACCAACGACATTTACGCATCAAATGGCGATCCAACGAGAGACCAACGACATTCCGCCACAATGGTTGCCATTCATATTTTAAAAAATATAAAATTGTTCTTTTACCATGCATGTTTATATATGAAACATTGAGCTTTACAAAAGAAATTTTAAATACCTTCAAACCAAATGTTGAAGTTCATTCACATAACACTAGAGCAAAAAGCAACTTATTTGTAAACTCACAAAGAACCAAGCTCTATGAAAATAGCTTCACATATGCTGGCCTACATTTATATAACAAACTACCCCCATATATAAGGGATATTGAATCCAAACATAAATTCAAAAAGGCATTATTTAGTTTTTTACTGGGCTATAGCTTTTATAATGTAAAGGAATACCTACATCATGAAGCAGGGTAAATTGTGCCTTTGTGAATTATTATTTTGTACAACTCGAAGCTTTATACTCTTTGATATACCTTGGTTTCCTTTTTTGTATTTTAAATTTATATTGAATCTTACACATCTGCATTTGTAATCATCTATGTATCTTTAAATACTTTTCTTTGTATTTTAAGTTGTGCCCTATAGCATATGTATCATGTTTCTATGGATGAAGTAAATGCAATACAATATAATACAATATATTGCATAGTGACTGCTTGAACATGATAGGGTAATGGCTAATGATAACTCTTATTCCAGTTCCTGCCACTATGAGGTACAGTCGGTGATAAAGTTTTTGAATGTACATAGCATAGCACTAATGTCATCCTCCATGGTTCAGAGTTAACATGTTCACCCAATGGAGGGTGATGGATTTTTTCAGGCATAAAAATCCTTAGCATGGCTTCCTTTGGAAGAGAAATAAAGGTGGTGGTCATGTGTCATAGATTTATTTCATGTAAAATATCGCCAACACTGTTAAGAGGCCTCTAAGCAAAATTAAATGGTCTTTCACACCAAGTATAGAATGGTATACTGAGAATCATAAATAAAACTCAATTTCATAGCACTGATTGAAATTTGTTAGCTGTACCAGGTCTAACATCATGAGCAAGTAGACTTTCAACATGTCAACAAAACATGCATGATGAGCAATGTGAGTCCATCCATTATTACAGATGACATTGAGGAGCTTGCATGGGAATGCATTATGGAGAAATGCAGCTTCACAATACAGTTGAGCCTACTTAATGCTTATAACTCAGTTCTAAGCAATTCATATTTATATGTACATTTTTATAGGTTCTGGCAAAATGTAATTTAGAAACATGTTAATAGAACCTTATTTATACATCAATTTACTGTTATACACACTAAATTTCAGTGAAATACAACTGATTTTTATGTAATTATAATGAGCATATGGCATGTACTATCTTAAAAGAAACTTAGGGCATATTTTCCTTATCTATGTTGATAAAGATGCAAACTGAGTGGGGGGCTTTTGGCCATGGATACAAAGACAAAATATTTGCTGCTAAAGCCAGGGGCTTTTGGCATGCCAATGCCGTTGTAACAAATGAGAAGTAAAAATAATAATTTTCAGTGTTTACTGCATGAGGAACTAAAGGATGAGATTATTGCTGATGTGTGCCAAAAACATAATGGTGATCAAGAAAGTGGACCAGCTTCAAACGACACTGACAGTAATGCGGATGAACACTCAGATCTTGAAATACCTAAAGTGAGTGAAGCATTAAGGGCAATAAATATGTGTAGGCGTTACATCATGCAAAAAGTTGTAGTGAAAAGGATCAGGTTCATTAATAGTCATAGGTTTACAAAATGGTGTATATGAACTTAATGCAAGAAAAGAGAAACAAGTCAAATTAACTGATTTCTTTAAAGCAGGACCAAGTTCAAAATAATGTTTTCTTCATACATATCTTTGTTGTCTGTAAAATGTCACACATGTAGTCTCACTGTATTACTTTTTTTCTTTTTGAACAAAATATGTTGCATTATCAAAATCTCATGAGTTACAAGTACCTAATATGTTTATTGTTTATTGTTATCAGCAGTAGAAATTACAATGTAATTCATAGCATCAGAATACATATGGTTATACATAATTACGTATAAAGAACTTTTACAAAGATATTTATATACATCTGTACTAATATATACATCTACCAACTAATACATATTTCTAATCTTACAGCTATGGCTTATACCCTATTTAGAAATTCTTCTATTGAGTAAAAACTCCCATTCATGCAAAATACTTTTTCAATTCTACTTTAAATTTATGTATACATTTTATTTCTTTTATATTTTGTGGTAGTATTTTCCCTCTTCCCCTTGATATATACATATATCAGGTTTAACTGTAACTGCGGGATTTAGCAGTAATTTTCTGCAGATTTGCTACCCCTTGTTGCATGAAATTGTCAGGTGCACCTGTGCAGGAAATTATGACAGCTGATGCCAAAGCAACTGATACCAGAGCAAAGCACATGGAGTCAGTATTGACATTCCTGCAGCAGTTTCATGATGATGATAATGAGGAGGAGGAGTTTCTGGGCTGGATCATTACAGATGATGAAATGTGGGTTGCACACAGTATCCCAGAAACCAAGCAACAGTCAATGTATTGCTGTCATAGTGGTTCTCCCTGGAAGGTGAAATTCAGACTCTATTAGCACAGAAGTGCTGTGGACAGTGTCCTGAGAAGATGGCACGCTCTCCCTGTTGCATCCTGACCAGAAGGGTGATGTTGAATACTGAGCACTACTGTAAACACTGCAGAAATTGTGCTGGTTTTTCAGAACAAGTGGCATAGGATGTTAGTGCCAGTAATGTCTTGCTCCATGATAATACTCAGCCACACATGGTTTGATGTAGATCAGTTTCTGCAGAGGTTCAGCTTGGAAGGTATTTAATAATCCACCTTATAGCCTGGACCTTACTCCCAAGGATTTCCAACCTTTCTTACACCTCAAGAAATTCCTTTCCAGTCAGTGTCAGCATTTCCAGAATGACAAAGAAGCAGAGATGATTGTCACATAATGTTCTAATCCCAGACAGTAGACCTCTAAGACACATGGATACAAAAGTTGGTTCTACAATATGACAAATGTCTGAATTTCTGTGATGAATATATTGAAAAATAGCTTAACATTTCCCTTATCTGTTCCAATGAATCTTTCCATTAAGTTGTTCTTTTGTTTTTGTAAACAGCTCTGGTAAACTTATTTATGGATGTGCCTCATACTTAAATTCCCATGCTCAGTAGCTTATTGATTTAAATCACAATTGGTGATTTAAATTTATAGGTTTTCTCTGGAAATATGTTGTTAGCTAATGCTGGATTTCTGACAATGAAGTCATTAATCCTCTTGCTCCCCAATATTTTTCACCAATGGATGGGCCACTAGAAGTGGATGGGCATATTTGAAGGTGGTCTCGATCCATTTCCTCTTGCAGATCACATAGAGGACAAAGTGGTGAAGAATATATCCCAATTCTGTTTAAATGCTTTGCCAGACAATCATGTCCTGTAATCAACCTGAAGGTTGCAACTGCTGTTTTTTGAGGATACTCAGGAATTATTGTTTGAATGTTTGGTAGTTTCCATCTTTTATTCTTTGATTTTTCATAGTAAGATTTTGTAACAATTTTTTTAAATTCAGAGTTGACTAATCTTTTAGCTACATAAAATGGTAGATTAACTATACATTTTTGTACACTGCTGTCTCTGAAAATATAATTTATTTTAAATTCAATGAAAAACTGAAGCTGCTAATAGTGAAGCAACACAAAACTTAAATATATTAAATATTTAGAGACTAAAAGCTTCACTTATCTTAGTATTTACTGTAAGTTCTTGAAATAATTATGCATTGTATATGTAGGATATATGCAGAGTTCTTCATTTAAAACCTAACGGGTGCACAGCATTTTGGCCATGCACGATTGGGTGAGCCAGAGCCGGCTTTGCTCCTATGTAAACTCTGTGTGTAAAGCATGTACAGCACTCTTACCTTATATCTTTCGTGTGTAAAAATGATTATAAGTGGGAATCACCAAGCCTTCCAACATTCCATGATTTACAATTCATGAGATTGTGAATAAATTTGAAACCACTGGTTCTGTGGCAAACAAAAAACGAAAGCGTAAACATGCAGTTTTAACGGAGGAAAAGTTAGACAAAATAGGCACATGTTTTGAGCATTCACCAACCAAATCCTTCCCAAAATTAGCACAATAGGTGGGAATTTCAGAATCTTCTGCACATTGAACAACTAAATTGTTA